>JACEEZ010006502.1:0-17500 GCA_016584305.1 Chionoecetes opilio | reverse complement strand
GCCAAGAGTAAACTCCTTCATTAAACAGACTTGGCAATGCACTCTACTGCCATAAATTAGGGGACGGTGTCAGACAAGCTGTGCCAAACTGTCATTTTGATCCGACTGTTTGTTTAGAAGATATTTGCGAAAAACGATGCCCCATGGAGTCTGAAATGGATAATAAATGTAATAATAGTGCCGTAAAAAGCAATAATAATATAAAAAGCACAAAATATACCTGTGTACATTCGAACAAGTAATGTAAAAATAACAAAAAAACGTGGCTATTGTTAAGGAAAAAAGGAAAAAGGAAAAAAAACCCTCGCTAGTAATGTAAAGCAAATCAAATGTGTCTATTAATATAAAAAGGAAAAAAAACCTGTCTAGTAATGTAAAAAGCAAATCAAATGTCTACATACCAACTAGTAATGTAAAAAGAAGACAAAAAAATTACCTGTCCACATAGGCCACCAGTTCTCGCAAAGACTCAATCCGCTTCGGGTACTTGGGTATCGTTAAGGCCGCAGTCAAGTTCCCGAGATACACCGCCCCGAACACCAGGGCGAAGAGCATCCAGGCCGCCAGCAAGAGCCTGTAGGGCGGCGCGGCAGGCAGGGGGCCGGGGAGGTCTTGCGCCAGGAGGATGCGTAGTGTTCTGTCCACGGCGCGACCCTCCCGCCGAAGTGCCTGCAGGGGGGGATTTATATTTTTTTTTTAGGGGGGGGGGGGGGAGGAGGTGGCGATTATTCTTTTTATCTGTCAATTTTTTGTTTATTCTATTTCATAATTTTGTTGATTTGAGGGAATGTTTTTTTTGTGATATATGAAGATTTTTTTTTTTTTTTTATTTTTTTGTATGCTCTATGTTTTTGGTTTATTTGAAGGTAGGAGGGTTAATATTTTTTTTTTTATGGTTTTCTGTATGATATATTTGTTTATTCTATAACAAGATTTTTTTTTTTATTGATTTTTGTGGTTTTGGAAGCTATTTTTGGATTATCTCATTTTTTGTTGATTTGTTTCTTCTAATTCTCGATTTTTTCGTTGCTTTGAGTTTATTTTAAATTTTTTATTGTTATATTTGTTATTTTTCGTTTATTTGTTCATTTATTCAATTTTTAGTCAATCATCAAAATGAATGAACTCGATAATTTATTTCTATTTTATAAAATTGTATTCATATATTCTTATCTATTTGCCTCATATTCAGTCTACTTTATTATTATTACTATTATTTAACATTATTATTATTATCATCATCATCATCATTGCATTTCTACTTAACCATCACTCACTTTCGACAAAATAACAAAGAAAAAGCTAAAATCATCCTTCATCGTAAATTAATTAAAAATAATCACAATTTCATTCCACATCTTGAAGTACAAATAAAAAATAAATAAATAACTAAATAACTAAAACAGACATTATTATAACTCACCAGATTTTAATTATAGGAAGGAGTGAGTGATGTAATTAAAAATAAATACATGACAGGCTGCTTAGTGTAATTAGGGTTGTGGTTTTAAAGTTGTTGTTGTTATCGATTGCAATTACGATATTCTGAGAAGTACAACCGAGAATTCCCGGGTTCGATCCCGGGCGGAGCGAAGACAGATGGGCGATCTTCTTAAAACCCGAGCCCCGTCCACCCAGCAGTTAATGGGTACCGGGTGTTAGCCGGGGGTTGTGACCCGCCTCCCGGGGTGGTGGCTTCCCCCAACACTAAGGATGAATGATAAAAAAAAAAAAGGTAGATATGGAGACGGGGCCATACGAGTGTAGGCCCTGTAAAATACAACTAGATGAATACAACTAGATGATGAATACACACACACACACACACACACCACACACAACCCCACCACACACACACACACACACAACCCTTCCTCCCACACACACCACACACCACACACACACACACACACACACACACACACACCACACACACACACAACACCACCCACACACACCACACACACACACACACACACACACACACCACACCACACGTCCCACCCCAAGACACACAAACAGGTCCGCTTAGAACCACAGTAGAAGACACACTAGTAGAGGTCCACACAAACGCAAGAGAGTAACAGACTCAGCCAGCTTGGGGAGACCAGGGGCGTGGCCAGTGCAAAGGCCGTGCTTACGTAGTCAAAGGGGTAAGTGAAGTCGTAGAGTTGTAGACGTGTTTGTAGGAGGACGTAAGGTATTGGTACTAACATGGAACGTCCTGGGGTGACCTGTGATGTGACCTGTTTGTGTGGGGAAAAGGGTGGTTGTGGGGACGGAGGGGGAATGGGGAGGGGAAGGGAAGGAAAGGGAGGAGAAGGGAAGAGATAAGGAGGAAAAGGGAAGAATGGAAGGGGATGATGGGAGGGAAGGGAAGTAAAGAAAGGGAGGGGAGAAGAAAGAAACGGGTGAGGGTATGGGGTGGTAGGGGGAAGAGGGGAATGGAAAGGGGGAAGAGAAGGGGAGGGGAAGGGTGGTAGAGGGGGGATGGAAGGGAGGGGGAAGAAAAAGGGAGGGGTAGGGAAATAGATAAGGAGAGGAAGAGAAGGAAAGAAGGGGAAGGGAGAAGAAAGAAATGGGGAAGAGAAGAGAAGAAAGGAAGGGAAGGGGAAGAGGAGAAGAGCGATGGATTAGTTGCTCATGTTGACAAAGAGATAATTAGACTATTAGTGAAATAATGATATTAATTATACAATAATTTGATGCTAATATAGAATGATTAATAAGTCAACAGATAACAATTGATAACAGTTAATAGATAGATAGATAAACACTGATACATTACATCATCCCAGTAAATAAAATAAGAAAGGAGGAATAAAATAAAATATATAAAAGGAGGAATAGGATAGATAAATATAATTAAAGAAAAAAGGAGGAAAAATAAAGAAGTAAATAAATGGAGAAAATAGAAGAAATAGGAAAAATAAAGGAGTAAATATAAGGAGAAACGTGATAAAGGATAGAGAAAAGGAGGGAAATATAAAGGAGTAAATAAAAGAAAAGAAAAAAAGGAGGGAAAAATAAAGGAGTAAATTAAAACAAAAGGAAAAAGTAGGATATATATTATAGAAAAGGAGGGAAAAATAAAAGAGTAAATAAAATAAAAGAAGAAAAAAGGCTAAATATCAGAGTCAAGGAAGGAAAAATGATCGGAGAAATAGGATTAGTAACAGCAAAGGAGGGAAATATAAAAGAGTAAATAAAATAAAAAGTAGAAAATTGGATAAACATATATAATAATTAATAAACCAACAGCTAGATTGTTAAAACACCATTGATAACAGTTAACCCCTTGAGACCCAGAACGTAATTTCCATTGTAATTTGGTTGCCATTAGACGATTTTTAGTGACTATAAGTAATATTGTATAGCTATGACCTGTTTAGTAGTATCCTTGTCCACTAGCTAATTTGGTTTATTTTGTTACTTTTTCGTAATTTTATGGCTAACAACAAGTTATTTTATATAACAATGGAAAGACCTGGGCGTGAAGGGGTTAATAGATAGATAGATAAGCACTTTAATACCTACATCATCCCAGGTCGCGCTAGGCAGAAGTGTGACAGAGAAATTAAGTTTGTGAGCCATTGCGGAAAGTAGCGGAGAGCTTGACCCCTTGAATACTGTGGTGATGTTGGCGGTGGTGGCGGTGGTGGTGGTGACATCCTGCCCCCACCCAGGCATATAGTTGAGAGCCGTGATGTTAACTATGCCGCCGTGGAAACTGTAGAAGGTGTTGTTGTAGAAGTAGTTGTTGTGGTGGTTGTTGTAGTGGTGGTTGTTGTAGTAGTGGTGGTGGTTGCAAATGATCAGTAAGTCTCGTTTTTGTAGTAGAATTAGTTGTAGTTGTAGTAGAAGTACTAGTAGTAGTAATAGTAGTAGTAGTAGTAGCAGTAGTAGTAGTAGCAGTAGTAGTAGCAGTAGTAGTAGTAGCAGTAGTAGTAGTAGTAGTAGTCGTAGTCGTAGTAGTAGTAATAGTAATAGTAGTAGTAGTAGCAATAACAGTAGTTGTAGTTCTACTTAAATCAATTACAAGTATATATTTCTTCACTTTTTCAATCTAATTATAATCCAAATATAATCTAAACCTAAAATATAAATATAAAATCAATCACAATCTAAACTCTTACTTGGAATATTTATCGGAGAAGAGAGGGAAGGGGGCGAAAGAGACAAGACCATCTGCCGGCGTCCACGTACCCACCTGTACCACCTGTCCTGCACCACCTGGCGGGCTGTACGGCAGGTAGACATACACGCCACACCTGCAATTAACAAGGAAAACTGTACACACACACACACACACACACACACACACACACACACACACACACACACACACACACACACACACACACACACACACACACACACACAGACACACACACACACACACATTTACAAAAGATAGAAAAAACACCTACAAAAACACATATATACAAAAGAGAAAATTGTATATACATATGACTTTTTATCCATTTTCAAGATTAAAAATGAAAAAATTGTACAGATAATATCAAAACACACACAAAAACACACAAAAAAACACAAAAACACACACAATAGATAAATAAAAATTAAATGCATATGATTTTTATCCATTTTCCAGGTTTATAAGGAGTTTGTTTTACATATACGTATACCCAAAAAAATAAAATGCATTACCTTAGATTTATATTTTTTTTATTACCTTTGATATTTTCCATTTTCCAGGTTTATAAGGATTTTCTTTTACATATATACCCCAAAAAAAAATTCATTACCTTAGATTTTATTTTTTATTTGTTTTTACCTTAGATTTTTTCCATTTTCCAGGTTTATTAGGAGTGCATTCATCATTTTCAAGGACCAATGGGCGTGTAGGAGGGCGTGGGCGTGGTGGGCGGGGAGGCGCGTGAGGACCACAAACCGCGTTGGCCAAATTAGCACCCGCGATACCAGAACCGCCTCACAGATAGCGTGGAGGAAAGATATATCCTCGCTCATCACCACCACCACCACCCGCCACAGTGTCTTCTAATAGTGATACAGGGAAATTACATAGGTGAAGTAAATACATACATACATTTCTTAAGGTTTATTCATAAATTCATAATTCTCTAAAAGGTTTTATTTATATAATACCCCAACCCCCCCGCCCCGCGTCTTCTTAATAGTGTATAGATGGGGAAAATTATAAAAGGGAGAAGTTAACATATATAGGTTAAAATATATATATATTATATATATTAATTTAAAATTTTATATTATATAATTTTAAAATATATATATATTATAATAATATATATATATATATAATATATAAAACTACATTCCACAAAAAAAAACAAAAAACAAAAAATTTAAACCCGTCGTATATTAGATAGGAGGGGGTGAGGGGTTTTAGTGTGTGGGCGGGTGGGAAAACACCCACGCCGCCCCCCCATCCACGGGCCGGGGGAGAGAAAAAGGGGTTTAGGGAGGTAATGGAAGAGGTGAAATAATATGTCAACAAAGTTCAAGCATTTAGTCGCTTTAATTTTACCCCTTTCATTATAATATATATATATTATATATATAATTTTATAAATTCCTACTTCCCCCCGGTTAGCGAAAATACCATTACCTCTCTCACAAGGGGGGGGGGGAAATAAATACCATTACCAACAAACTGCCCTTATAGTTTGGGGGGTGGTTTTTGGGTTGATAATTTCCCCAACAGACTTTTTAAAATGGAAAGACTATAGAGGTTTGTGAAGGGGGGGGAAAGAAGGTATTTATAATTAAAGGGAGCGAATGTGAAGACAAATTTAGATGGGGGTATTGAAGTAATTAGGGGAAGGTTAATTGATGAATGGAGAACGGAAAGGAAGGATATGAGAGAGAGAGAGAGAGAGAGAGAGAGAGAGAGAGAGAGAGAGAGAGAGAGAGAGAGAGAGAGAGAAGAGGAGAGAGAGAGAGAGAGAGAGAGAGAGAGAGAGAGAGAGAGAGAGGAGAGGAGAGAGAGAGGAGAGAGAGAGAAGAGAGGAGAGAGAGAGAGAGAGAGGGAGAGAGAGAGAGAGAGAGAGAGAGAGAGGTTTGCTACTACTACAGGTGTGTTTTTGCTACTACTACTACTACTACTACCACTACTATACTACTTTATCACTACTACTACAACAACAGCAACTACTACCTCTACTACTACTACTGCTGCTACTACTACTACTACTACTACTACTACTATTACTACAACTACCACCACTTCTACTACTACTACTACTATAACTACTACCACTACTACTACTACTTCTGTATTTTGGAAGATTCAATGTTTTATATTGATTATATTCTTACCTGTTGGATGGAAGAGGAGGAGGAGGAGGAGGTGGTCAGGAAGAAGACGGTAGTGAAATATCTTCCTTCTTCATCATTAATTACTTCCCTCAACACCTTCTCCGTCCCTCGTATCACCTCCGTCACTCCTGTAGACAGACAGACAGACAGGGCCACAAACACATATAGACAGACAGACAGACATAGGCAATCAGACAGGCAGAGACAGACAGACAGACAGTCAGACAGACAGTCAGAGAGGCAGACAGACAGACAGACAGAGAGACAGACAGACAGACTGTAATGACTTGATGAATGTTCCCTTCAGGGGTTCGAGTATTGTTGTGGGTACGAAGTGTTCTATTCAGGGGTTCGAATATTGTCCTGTAGTTTCATGCTAGTTTTGGTCAGCACTAGCTTAGAGCCCCAGCGGCAGATTATCTCTAGCCACGTCCGGCTAAACTCCGCCTCCTGTACTCGGCAAATATACCTACAAGTACGGCTCTCTGGTTTGCACTTAAACCTGAAACTTGGAGTTATTACATTGGCGACGAGGATAACCCACCATGGCGACCATTGGCAGAATAGAAGAATATAATCAAGAAACGGAGGTGTGGACGCAATATGTGGAACGTCTGGAGCATTTCTTCGTAGTCAACGATATTGTGGAAGAAAAAAAGAAGAAAGCCACATTATTAGCCGTGTGTGGGGCAAGAACCTACGAGTTAATTCGGTCTTTGTGCCTACCTGTCAAGCCTGCCGATAAATCCTACAGTGACCTGAAGACACTCTTGGAGAATCACATGTGTACGAAACCATCAGTCATCATGAAACGATTCAAGTTCAATTCTCGTTTCAAGCAACCAAGTGAGTCTGTGTCGACTTTCCTTGCCGGTCTCCGTAAGCTGGTTGAGCACTGTGAATACGGAGCTCAGCTGTCTGATATGCTTCGGGATCGCCTGGTTTGCGGGATCGACGACGAGAAGATACAAGCCAGGTTGTTGACAGACGGCGATTTGGACTTCCCGAAAACAGAGGCAACGGCGCTGGCGATGGAGGCAGCGGCGAGGGACACGCACGACTTACAACATGCAGGGGAGCAGCAAGCCCGTCACGTGAATAAGGTTCAGGAGTGGCGGAGTGAAGAGAGAAGTGAGGAGTCAGCGAAAGCAGTTTGGCCCTCAGCATAAGTGCTACAGGTGCGGGGGTCAGCATATGGCTCACGACTGTCGTTTTGTTCGCTCCACCTGTTATGTGTGTAGGAAAGTAGGGCATTTAGCAAAAGTGTGCCGAAGTAAGGAGAGGAAAAATAGTAAAATTTATAAAGTGAAGGAAAGTGAGGGTGAAGAAGGCATTGGCAGTATAAATGTAGAAGACTATGCCATGTATAACGTGAGAATGCCCCGTGAACCCCCCGTAATTGTTCATCCAAGGTTAAACAAGACTCCAGTGCCTATGGAAGTTGATACTGGTGCTGCAGTATCAATTTTGAGTAAGAAGGCATATGATTGTAGTTGGAAAGGAATGTTGAAACCTGCTTTGAAAACGTTTGATGTTGTGTTGCGTACTTGTAGTGGTGAGATAATTAAGGTACTGGGGAAAGTGGATATGGATGTAGAGTATAACAACCAGTTACGAACTCTATCATTGGTGGTAGTTGAAGGTGACGGACCTAACTTACTGGGCCGTAACTGGCTACGTCAAATCAAACTGAATTGGGGAGCCGTGTATAACTGTGAAACTAGTTGTGATAGTGTTATTCGGAAATTTACAAATGTGTTCAACGATGAGCTGGGTCTCGTTAAGGGTGCAAAGGCACCCTTAACGGCAAAATCCACGTGGCTAAGGACGCTCGACCCAGGTTTTTCAAGGCTCGTCCGTTACCTTACGCTTTGCGGGAAAAGGTAGAGATAGAGCTGGAACGACTGGTGAGTGAAGGGGTAATTGAACCAGTGCAATTTTCAGAGTGGGCAGCGCCTATCGTTCCTATAGTGAAGGAAGACAAATTTATAAGGATTTGTGGTGACCATAAGATTACTGTCAACCAGGTAACTAAAGTAGATAGTTACCCGATTCCAAGGATAGAAGATTTACTATCCAACCTGGCAGGAGGCAAGACTTTTTCGAAGCTGGACCTCTCGCACGCTTATTCACAACTAGTGTTAGATGCTGAATCCAAGAAATACTAAGATAAGATTTTCATCCTATCTAGACACTTTGCAAGTACCAACTACAAGGTTATTGACTATACAAAGCGCCGCCACGTCAGCACGAACTAGGCGGACTCGAACCGCTGACCGAATGCACAGGGACGCTGCACATTGCAAGCTCACGTCTCTACCAACCTTGCCACCCTGACGGGCTCCAAGAAATACGTGACGATAAACACTCATAAGGGTCTGTTCAGATACAACAGATTACCTTACGGGATATCATCTGCGCCCGGGATTTTCCAACGGATGATGGAAAACTTGCTGCAAGGTATTCCCCAAGTTGTAGTATATCTAGACGACATTCTATTAACAGAAAAAACTGAGAAAGATCACGTGCTTAACTTAATGGAAGTATTGAGGCGTATGGATGAAGCTGGTGTGAAGTTAAAATTGAGCAAGTGTTTTCCAGGCACCTGAAGTCATTTATCTAGGCCATAAAATAAATGCAGAAGGATTGCACCCTACATATGAGAAGGCTAAAGCCATTTTGGATGCACGTACACCTAGGAACGTGACAGAGCTGAAATCTTATCTAGGACTGATCAATTATTATGGAAGATTTATTCAAAACCTCTCAAATGTGTTTTCGCCCCTTTATAGGCTACTTCAGAAGGATGTTCTGTGGCAGTGGGGGCGCAGCGAACAACGGGCCCTGTCGTTTTCCAAGCAAATGTTGGCGAGCTCCCAAATACTGGTGCACTACGACAGCAGCAAGCCACTCTTACTAACATGCGATGCCTCCCCACATGGGTTGGGGGTGGTGCTTTCCCATCGCATGGAAACTGGTGAGGAAAGACCTATTGCATATGCATCACGAACCTTAAGTTCAGCTGAACGAAAGTATGCTCAAATAGAAAAGGAAGGGTTGGCAGTGGTTTTTGGGGTAAAGAAATTTCATAATTATTTATTTGGGCGTCATTTTGAGATTATTTCTGATAATCAACCCCTTAAGAGTTTGTTCATTGAAAATCGCCCAGTACCTCTCATGGCTTCAAGTCGCATACAACGTTGGGCACTTACCTTATCAGCATATGATTACACCATCACACACAAACCTGGGAAACATATTGCACATGCTGATGCTCTCAGTCGTTTGCCTCTTCCAGAAGCTCCAACGACTACACCAGTGCCGGGAGATGTGGTGTGCGTATTAGAGCGTCTGGATAGTTCGCCAGTTACAGTGAAGGATATCAGACGGTGGACGGAGAGGGACCCCACACTCTCCAAAGTAAGGAACCATGTCCTCTATGGGTGGCCTGAGGTCGTGATATTAGAAGCAGAGAAATCTTATTTTAGGAGGAAAGATGAGCTAAGTGTACAAGATGGCGTGATATTATGGGGATCAAGAGTTGTGGTGCCGGTGTCGTGTGGACAAGTGTCTGTTTATGAGGGAATGTCTGTTTACTAACAAAGGCAAAGAAAACGTGAGTTGAGGGGAGTAATTACTAATTTTGACTTGATCAACAAAGGCATGTCCAGGCGGCATATTCTCCACGCGCTCTCCCTTTTCGGCAGACCGCTAGGTTAGGTAAGGTTAGAAAAACTTTAGGTTAGGTTAGGTTAGGTTAGGTTAAGTTAGGATAGGTTTAGGTTTACTTTAATTATTGTAACTTTGTGTGGGAATCACAATGAGGTTATTTTCAAGAGAATCCTGTCAAAATTAGTAGTTATTCCCCTCAACTCCCGTTTTCTTTGCCTTTGTTAGTAAACAGACATTCCCTCATAAACAGACACTTGCCCACACGACACCGGAGCCAGGAAGGAAGAGTGTGTTGGCTGAGCTGCATGAAATGCATCCGGGAGTATCACGAATGAAAGGTATTGCACGTAGTTATGTGTGGTGGCCAAAAATGGATAAAGAAATTGAAACAACAGTGCAGCAGTGTCAGCAGTGTCAACAGTCGAGAAATCTGCCTTCCGAAGCACCTCTTCAACCATGGGAATGGCCAGAGAAGCCATGGTCAAGGATACACTTAGATTACGCAGGACCATTTATGGGTAAAATGTTTCTAGTAATTATTGATGCTCATTCTAAATGGATGGATGTTCACCCTACTAATTCTGCCACTTCATCAATCACCATTGAGAAATTACATGGGACTTTTGCATCACAAGGTTTTCCGGAGACAGTAGTTACGGATAATGGTACGAATTTTTGCAGCGAGGAATTCGAAGCACTTATGAAACAAAATGGTATTGTTCATATTAAAACATCTCCCTATCATCCAGCTTCAAATGGTTTGGCCGAAAAGGCAGTGCACATTTTTAAAAGCTCAATAGGGAAACTAGCCGGTGGTTCAATTGAGTCGAGAGTAATGAACGTATCACGATAGCGTCAAGAGCCTCACACGTGGGTGGATGTTGCCATGGTGATGGAGAAGGAAAGGGGGGGTAGAGATAAAGGTGAGAGAAACAGGGTTGGGTACGTGTTGGTGATAGAGAAGGGGGGGAAACAGGGGAGGGGGGTTGTAATAAAGAAGGGTGTTGGTGGGGAAACGGGGGGGTGGAGGGTTGTGGATGGAAAAGGCGTTGTGGTGTTGTTGGGGATATAATTGATTACAAGGGGGTAGGTGGCATCTCCACGTGTTTAGGGAGCAGGGGGTAAAAAGTAGGGGGAGGTGGTGTCACCACGAGATGAGGGAGTAGGGGGGTAGGGAGTCGAGAGGGGGTGTCACCATGAGGTGAGGGAGGAGGGGGTAGGTAGTAGAGGGTGGGTGGAGGTGAATGAGAAAGGGGGGAGAAGCCGGAAGAGGGTGCAAAAAAGGGGGGGGAAGGTAGGATTGAAGGCGTGCGTAACGGTTTCTTATCGTCACGATAGACATAAGACGATCACGATAGTGTCACGAAGCTGATACATGGATAACGATAACGTCACGATAGACTTACGATAGCGCTGCGTCGGGTACAAACATCGGGGAGCTTCCCGATTTTTTAGTGCACGCACTAACTTTTCGTGGCCTCGGCCGAGCGCGTCACGAGCGTCACGATCAGTCACGATGGACCCATAACCAGGACCATGACTGCGCTGCACATTGCATTGTTGGCGCGTTCGTGGTTCGATTATGGAATGTGTGAAGGGGGCCTTAGGGCCCCAGCGGCAGATTATCTCTAGCCACGTCCGGCGAAACTCCGCCACCTGTACTAGGCAAATATACCTAAAAGTACGGCTCTCTGGTTTGCACTTAAACCTGAAACTTGGAGTTATTACACAGACAGAGAAAGGTAGACAGACAGGCAGACACAAACACACACAGACAGACAGACAGACAGACAGACAGAGAGACAACCAGACACACACACACACACACACACACACACACACACACACACACACACACACACACACACACACACACACACACACACACACACACACACACACACACACACACACACACACACACATTCTAGTAGAAGAAAAATTAGAAGTCGCAACCGCAGACACTCAGACCAAGATTTTTTTAAACATAAACATTACGTGAGAGAGAGAGAGAAGAGAGAGAGAGAGAGAGAGAGAGAGAGAGAGAGAGAGAGTATTTTACGTATGTGCTTCCATTATTATTAGTAATATTATAATTATTACTACTACTACTACTACTACACACCTTCTGGTCGTGGCAAAGGCAGAGTTAGGCTTTCAACGCACGCACGCACACACGCACACACTAGTATCGTTGTCTTCATTGCAAACCTGTTAACGAAGGAGCTTTATATTAAGGAGTTTTATAATTATAACATTTACAACTTATTTCAATTATTTATCTTTTTTTTTCTCCTATAATTTTTTTTTTACCTCGCTTCATAATTATTAACATCTATTTTCGGATAATTTATAGTTTCACCCAACCAACGATTTTCTGATGCGCCTTATGTTTTTCTGGTGTGTTTTTATGTGTTTTGAATGAATCTGCTAACCGTTTCTGTCGCAATTTCTTTTTTTTTTTTTTTTTTTTTAGGTAGATAAAGGTTTTTGTTTTTTTTTTTTTAGTAGGTAAAGGTTAGGTTAGGTATAGGTATGAGTTAGGTTAGGTATAGGTAAAGGTTAGGTTAGGTTTAGGTTTTTTTTTTTTTTTTTTTTTTGTCATTCGTGCACATAAAAAAAAAAAAAAATGCGACATAAGCGGTTAGCAGATTCATTCAAAACACATAAAAACACACCAGAAAAACATAAGGCGCATCAGAAAATCGTTGGTTGGGTGAAACTATAAATTGACCCTATTTTCTTATTAAATTACGTACAATATCTTCACATGACTTTTCAATCAACGTAACCTATTCACAAACCTGAACTAAATCAACATTTCTTTACCCTCATAACTTAATTAATACCTACTTTAACCCCTTCAAACCCATATCTTTCCTTTGCTCTATAAAATTATACGTTGTTGAGCCATAAAATTACAATAAGTAACTTAATATACCAAATTAGTTAGTGGACAAGGATACTAAACAGGTCATAGCTATAAAAATATTACTTATATTCAGTAAAAATCGTTCTAATGGTGGTTATATTACAATGAAAGTTACGTTCTGGGTCTCAAGGGGTTAACCTACGTTTTCTTAAATTCCCCTTGGGTACAAATTTCTCTGACCTTAATTATCTTCTTATTATCTTTAACCTATTTTAACTCTACTTATCTTTCTCCAAATAACTTAATATCTTCTTTGCACCTAACTGTTCCGAAATTTTCCTTTGTTAGTGCAAGTCTCTCTAATCGTAATTATTATCTTATTATCTTTAACCTATTATAAATCCACTTATCTTTCTCCTCATAACTTAATATCTTCTTTTAACCTACGTGTTCTAAAATTTCCCTAATACAACTTTCTCTGTCATAATTATTAGCTTCTTATTTTGTCTCTTAACGTAATTATTATCTTCTTATTTTATCTTATCGTAATTCCTATCTTATCTTTACCCTATTATAACTCACCGTATTATAACCATCTTTAAATGGCGGCTGAGGTCCACCTGTCACAAGAGACCAGCTGTGAATGAGAGTCAGAAGAGGAGGAGGAGGAGAAGGGAAAGGAAATAGAAGAAGAGAAGGAGGAGGAAGAAGAAATAGAAGAGGAGAGGAGGAGGAGGAGTATCTTCTTCTTGTGACTTTTGACGCTTAGTATCGCTTCATATCTCCTCTTCAACTTTGTCTCCTTGGTTAACACACCAGTCAACTCTTCCCTTGTCTATTTCACCTACTGGGATACTATACTAAAA
Organism: Chionoecetes opilio; assembly: GCA_016584305.1. Taxonomy (NCBI): domain Eukaryota; kingdom Metazoa; phylum Arthropoda; class Malacostraca; order Decapoda; family Majidae; genus Chionoecetes; species Chionoecetes opilio. The sequence continues at coordinate 3,769 of JACEEZ010006502.1, read as the reverse complement.
CATTTTCATTAGTTTACGGTCCTTATACTAAATATTGTCTATGTATAATACCTACTAAGTTAGGTAGAATTATATGTTTTGCCATTGAGTTGGTAACACTGTAAGGTATCTCGACACTGATTGGTCAGCGCTGAGGCTTGGAAGGCTGTGATTGGCTGGCCGAGGTGGTGATGGTGGTGGTCATTGTTTACATTTTTCAGCTCGTCCTTCCTTCCTTCCTCCTCATGATTTATTTAAGGTCCATTTTTCATCCTTTTCTTGCTATTGTGTGTGACTTTATACCGCCTTGTGTTACCGCCTTCCATTGAGCGAGAAACAATCCATATAAGTGGTCTAGTTAAGTACCGGTAGTTACGTAATTAAGTGGTTATTGAGGTAGTTAGGTGAGGTTAGAATTCTGTGAGGCAATCAAAAGACTTAAAAGATTATTTATTAACTGCTCTGTCGCGATATTGCTATATCAGTGTATTAGAATAGGGTTTCGAAATGATGAATTTAATGTACGTTCATTTTTTTTTTCAATTTATGCAGTGGGTTTTTTTAACATATAGAAAGGAAATGAGGAAACAGTTGAATGATGACGTGATTGGAAAAATTTGGAACCACTTTCGTCAGTCAACCCCGAGCAGCGGGAGGGGGAGGACATGTCTTCACCTCTGGATTTTACGTTATTGACTTATTTCCAGGTTAGTGTTTGTTATTTATATATATTTCGTGGTTAATGTGTGTTATTGACTTATATTTCTAGGTTAGTTTGTGTCATTTACGAAAGGATTAAATTGTGAAGGATAAGAAGTAAGTAATTGCCTAATAAGTGAAATTGCCTTGTTAATAGTTGTTATAGTGGAAATACTTTGGAACTCATCCTTCCGGCTTTGACTGAAATGAACTACCGCACTGTATTGTATGCTTATTGTACTTCACATCTGTAAAGGTTCCAGCGTGCGCTCGGCCTTGGTTAACCCACACGGCCGCTATGAAATATGAGGTGCCTCAAAAAATTCTAAGTCCAGTCAAATCCACTCCCGAGCGCTTCCTTGCTAGACTGAGCCCCAGTACACCCTTGACTACAGCTAGATAAGTAGTCCCTGTGTAAGGAACACGTAGTTTGCATGAATTATTGCATATATGGATATGAAATGCTCTAAATTCGTACCACATCAACCTTTCTGATATATTTAAGCATGTGGAAATTATCCATAAACCACCCTCTCATAATTGGTAGAGTGGTGGTTTTGTCCCCCCCCCCCCCTTGTGAATGAGGCATTTTCCACTCGTTATAGGGGGAGTGTGAGTAGGAATGTATATATAATTATAATGGTAATGGGTAATATAAAGGTAATTTAAGTAAATGATTTGTACTGGGATGGGATAAATTAATATTCCCAGTGGTTAATAAACATTGCACTTAAATAATTAGCACCTTAATTTGGAGCGCGGTCATTGGTTGCCGCCCATTAGATTCTAGGCCACCTGACATCATACACGTGTCATAGGTATTGGTAGCGGGGGTCTCGCCCACCTTGGAGAATCAGTACACCCAGACCCTCCGTGAGGATAACATCAATTGTTAATAGACGTGCTTGTCTAAGTACAAGGATAGTACACTCCACACCTCCATCAAGTTAATATCTCCTCTCTTATTAATATGAAGAGATGTTGTACATACTTTAATTTTGTACATATATAAGTGATAAAAACAATAGGACCGTGTTAGAATACAACACTGATAACAATTGCGCGTCAAGTTACTTGGTGTGATAACCACTTGACGCCCACGATTACGCCTACGCCTCCACCTCCGCTCTTGTCATTCACGGGCGGCCTCGATCCCGGCGACCACATCGGATCACAGGATCATTGCAGTATTGATCAAAACCTACAGCCATAATTCAACCCACTATCCACCGATAAGTATCCTAGTTAGTTGATTAGCTGGGATGATGTGTCGGGTGATAGCCATGGGTTTGATTGAATAGGTAAGACACTCAGATTAAATATGTATGAGATATAAATCACCAAAAATTGGTGCCCCGAGTAGAGGAATATTGATTTTCATGTGATTCAAAGTGGTCGTTATGTGAGGTAATTATGAGCCTACCGCAATCGCTGGTTATGAGGCTGGAGGCGGGGGTTTTCGCGGCGTCAACAACGACTCAGCTGTTCAACTACCATATGCCAGGTAGTAGATAACAGAGGTTGCGTAGTACTAGTTAGTTGTAGTAGTTAGGTGGTGGTTGAAATTATATCCGCTTTGCTACGCGTCCTTGTCAGGCCGAGCAGGCTCTACCACCACTTAGATATAGTTAATTATCAACTAACAACTATATATATAGTAACGTAATCTTCCATTTAATATTTATTTGACTGAGTTAATCAATTAAAATCATGGCAGAAGGGACTAAATCATTAGCTGCTAAATTAGGTTGGCTGACACGATTATATAATATGTGTGACGAAGCAGCTGGGACTAACCCTATAGACTATAATAGTTTAAAGTCAGGTCTACCATGGCTAGATAAGCAATGGGAAAAATATGAGGAGGCTTACTGCCTATATGAAGTTCAATTAAGACAAGCTGGGGATAAAGAGATGATTCAGATATGTGTTATCAATCATGAACACGAATGTCAAAGATATCTCGATAAAGTAATTGAATATGAGGGATTACTGGAGTGTGCTCATATTCCATCTACAGCTGAAGCTTCTTTAACCCAAAGTTTGCAAGGTATTACGCAAGAACCCCCCCACAGGGAGATCACGATTATTACGCCTGAGGGTAATCAGCTATATCAGCCACCCTCAGAGTTTAAAGATCCCTCGTTAGTGGGTAGTTATCCTGCGCCTGTTACGCAAATCAAACAGCCTGTAATTACGATTCAAACTTCTCAGCCTACCAGTAAACCACTTAGACCTACTCAAATAATAGATACAATCCCTAGTTCCAGGGCGACGACTTCTAGTGAAGTACGAATAATAAATTGTGTCTTATGTGAGGGGGAACATCCGCCCTCCACATGTAATATCTATTCAGATTGTTACACGAGAGTTGAAAGGTTAATGCGCCTTGGTAATTGTCTAACCTGTCTCCGTGGTAAACATGCTTCAAATGCATGCCCTATAAGCTTAAGAACTTGTAGGAAATGTAAACAATCTGTTCATAACATCGCTCTTTGTCCTAACAGTGATAATAACTCAGACCCTACAGAAGTTAAAATGGCAGTCACTAATAAGAGTAGTTCAGCAGCTGTTCCCACTGCCGAGTTGAAGGTGTGCCATAATGGTAATGCAGTCATAGTAAAGACAATGTTTGACAGTGGTGCACAAAGATCCTTCATAAGCAGAGAGATAGTTGAATTATTACAACTACCCATAATTAATAAAGTGAACATAGCCATATCAGGTTTTCTCCCCAATAATGAGGCTCTAACCTATGACATAGTTCAACCCCTAGTCCAATTAGGAAGATATAAATGTAGGGTAGCTGCTGTAGTAGTCTGTATATATATATGTATGTATATATATATATATATATGTATGTATATATATATATGTATGTATATATATATATGTATATGTATATATGTATATATGTATATATATATGTATATGTATATATGTATGTATATGTATATATGTATGTATATGTATATATGTATGTATATGTATATATGTATGTATATGTATATATGTAGTATATTTTTATCTATGTATTTTTATATTGTATATATAATGTATATATGTATGTATATATAGTATGTATATATAA
>JACEEZ010006501.1:80741-108265 GCA_016584305.1 Chionoecetes opilio | reverse complement strand
TGGTTGGTTGGGGGGGGGGAAGGGGGAAATCTGGGTGGGAACGGGGATGGGGTTTGGGATTGGGGGGGTGTTGGGGAAAAATAGTGAATTTAGCAGATTTTTGAAGGCTCCAGCATCCTCTTTCTCTCTCTCTCTTTTTCTCCCCTCCTCTCTTCTCCCTCCCTCTCTCTTCTCTCTCTCCTCTCCTCTCTTCCCCTCTCTCTTCTCTCTATCTCTCTTTTCCCCTCTCTTTTCTCTTTTCTTTTCCCCTCTCTGAACACCTAAAGTGACGCCCATCAAAAAATTTTTCCGGGCCTGTTGGGGATGAAACATTTTTTCACTCGCTTTTTAAAAAAGTCATTTTTTTACGGAAATAACTTGGAATTATATTTTTTTTTGGAAAAGGTTTTTTAAAATAATCGAACATTCAACTTTTATAAAAAAAAAATGGTCTGGACGATTACTTTAAAAAGAAGGGAAATTTTTTTGCCTCGTCAAAAAGACTATTTAAACAGCGTCCGATGCCCCGGGCAGCCGGGGGGGAGGGACGGGCTGCCCTTCCCCCCTGATACTCTCACCTCACAACGCTGTGCATTTTTCTCTTTGGGTGGTTTTCAGGTCTTTTTTAAAACCCCTTAAGCCCCAAAACGTAATTTCCATTAAAATTTTTGGGTCCCATTAATGTTTTTTAGTGATTAAAACTTTAAAAAAAGCATGACCTTTTAGTACCTTTTTCGACTAACTAATGGGGGTTTTTCATTCTTTTCGAAATTTTTTATGCTGAAAACAATGATTTATTTACAAAGGAAGATCTGGCGTAAAGGGGGTTGATGAAATTTGTGTCCCTCTGTCCCTTTCCAAAATTTTTCCTCTTCCTTTTAACATTCTTACTTCCTCCTCTCCCTTTTTTGTTACATTATATTATCCTCCCCCTAACCCCCTGTGTCTCCTCCCCAATATACAAACATCAAATGCCTCCCCCTTTTCCCCAAAACCCCCCTTTTAAACACCCACAAAACTCCCCCCAAAAACCCACTAATACGGCCCCAAACCCCCTCCCCCCCCCTCTCCCAGGGGTCCTTCCCTTTACTAAATCTAAAAATAAAAGTATTAATATCTATACCAAACAAAAATATATTTGTTTTATAAAAAGGGGATTTTTATGTGTTAAAAACTGGCTGACTGCATGTTCAAGGCAGTAGACATGGTAACCCAACCCAAACCCCCCCCCACCACAACCACTAACCACACCACCAAACCCACTAACCACCCCCACCAAAACCCACAAACCACACCACCACAACCCCTAACCACCCACCCGGGGCCAGTAACCCACTCCCCAAAAACCCACAAACCCACCACCACAGCCAGTAACCACACCACCACAAGCCACAAACCCAAAAACCCCACAAACCCAAACCCCACCCCAAAGCCACAAACCACACACCAAGGGCCATAACCACACCCCACAAACCACAAACCCACACCACCCCCAAACCCACTAACCACACCCCAAAACCCACTAAAAACACCACCCCAAGCCACTAACCACACCACCACAACCGTAACCACCACCACAACCCAAAACCAACCACCACAACCACAAAACCACACCACCCCACCATAACCACCCACCACAACCAGAACCCCACCCACCACAAGCACTCCCAACCCCACCCCCCCACCAAACCACACCCCCACAACCCCACTAAAAAACCCCCCAAAAACCACAATACACCCCCACCCAAAACCACCCCCCAAAAAAACCCACAAAACCACAAACCACAAGCCCTAACCACCCCACCACAACCCAAAACCCACCCCCACAAGCCTAACCCACCCCAAAAAGCCACTAACCACACCACCAAAGCCCTAGCTACCCCCACAACCCACTAACCACACCCCCCAAGCCAAAACCACACCACCACCCCACAAACCACACCACCAAACCACAACACACCACCACAACCAGAAACCCCCCCCACCCCCCCCCACCACAAGCCACAAACCCACCCCCCACAAGCCAGTAACCACCCCAAAACCACAAAACCCGTGCAATAAATCCCTGGCAAAAAATTCCCCGAGTACTGTGATTGTGAAATTTGTAAAGTGAATTTACTTAAAAGTTCTTCTTCACCGGAAAAAAGAGATAGTGGGTAAAAAATAAATTTGGGGGTGATACTCCAGTCTCAGTGGGAGTTGTGTCCATGATTCACTGCAGGATCCCCTTTCTGTGTTAAGTGTTACCCTCCCCTGGCACAAGGCTGGAGGTCTCGTCCGTTTCGTCTCGTCTCCGTCTCTAAGTCCCGTTGCGTACAAGATGCTTTCCGAGGCCATCTTGTTCTCATCTGGTCTTCCTCTTAATAAAATCAAAATTAAAAAATCACCATTGTCACTGAATACCCTTGCCCACCTATCACGGGGCTGAGGGTGGGCCACGTTGGAAAAACAAAGCCCGCCCTCACCATCACACACCGGGAAAGGGATTATTACTGGAATGGTTTCTTTTAGTGTTTATCCATACTCCCCCGTCCCCAAAAAACTTGGGGGCCTGGGGGATGCGGGATTTTGGCTGAGGTCCCCAAAAAATTTCGTCGCAACCACAAATTTTGGGGAGCGGTAGCAGATTTTAGACTCCCTCAACAGGAAAAAAAGTGATTCACGGGAGATGCCACCGAGCGCCTAACTTCTGATCTTTCTATATTTCTGATTGGGGAAAAACAAACCTTGTTTTGTTCAATGCCCCAAAAACCCCCCAAATTTTTTCACCTATCTACTCAAAAACCTACCCGATAACTATTCCCCTTTTTTCAATGACACTCTACTCCCCCCTTCTTCTACAAAGAAATTCTAGGGCTATCCTTTACTAAAAAACGAATGGAAATCTCACACTCATCTCTTGCTAAAAAAACTTTTTAAAAGTTAGGGGTCCTGGGGTCTGCGTCCTTTTTTTTTTTCCCTCCCAATTGCTTGCTCTGTACAAGGGCCCTTTTCCGCCCATGTATGGAGTATTCTCGCATGTTTGGGGGGACCCCTCATACAGCTCTCCAAAAAGGGTTGATCAAAAGCTTTTGTCGCTCAAATCCCCCCCTCCCTCTGACTGACTGTCTTTATCTTAAATCACCGCCGCAATGTGCTTCTCTTTCTCTCTTCTACCCTTATTTTCTGCTCACTACTCTTCTGAACTTGCTACTGCATGCCTCCCCCCTTCCCGCGGCCCTCGCTGCACAAGAACTTTCTACTCATTCTCATGTCCTGTGTCGTGTCGTGTCCATCTACCTAATGCAAGAGTTAATCATAATCTGAGCTCTTTCATCCCGTTCACTGTAACTCTTGGAACTCTCTTCCTGTTTTCTACTTTTCACTTTCCTATGACTTAAAATCTTTTCAAAGAGGCGTAACAAGACACCTCCGAACTAATTGCTTCACCCCTCTTTTTTATATTATTCTCTTACTGTCTTCTTTATGGGACTGGCAACTAAGCGGGCTTTGTGTTACCCAATTATTTTTGGTGCCCTTGGCCAGTTTCTTTGTGATTTAAAAAAAAAATATTATAAAATAATAAACAAATATAAAAAAAAAATGTTAGCGTTCTCCGACCTGGCGTTCTTGTGACCCGAGTTTTTCGATCCCCGACGAAACCAAAACCTTTCTGCACGTCAGTGGCCTAAGAGACCCACATGCCCCTGCCCATTTAACTCTACCTTTGAGTGAGAGTGAATCGGAGCACAACAGGTGGGCGGCATGAACCTCTAATACAGGAGTCACTATAAAAAAACCCTGCCTGCGCCACCATGGGCGGGACCAACCATCACAGTCCTCAAGTGAACCTCCAGACCGACCATCCGAGCCCTGGGTCACCACTGCCTACAGGCGCGATAGGCACAGAGGTTAAAAAAAAAGTTTTTGAGGTATAGGGAGTTGTAAAAATTCCTGGATCTTTGGAAAATGGATTGGATTTCTTCTAAGTTCAGACACGTGTGAGCTTGACGATCCTCACAAACAGGCATGATGACCGTAGTGTCAGAGAACCCCCCCCCCCCCCCCCGCTATGGGGAGGTTGGTACAATTATGTTAGACCGGGGAGTCCTACGGGGGCTGTTAGAGTTTTTAGTTAGATTAATCAGAGGGTCGAGGAGGGCGAACCCCCGGCTAAGAGGTTAATCTGTTTAGTTTAAAGGAGGTTAGGTTAGATTGTTTAGGGGCAAGTGATGACGTCCACAGGGTGACCACCGAGATTACTTTCCGTACCCGACCTTGTGACAGCGTAATAATGGCTTAAATGAATAAAAAAACCTTCAATAAATCAAGAAACCATAAACCGAATACATCTAAACTTAGGGGATCATGGAAAAAAAAATCATTAGGGTTTATGCAACCCGAACTTAGGACCTGCAACAAGCATGGAATGACATAATTTGTAAAAAAATACTACACACACATATTGGGTACTAATTATAATTATCTACACAATTATTGCTCAAACCAGAATAAATATTTTTTTTTTTTTGCATAGCAAAATAGTGTTGACGTGACAAACATGAATCGAGCCTTCATGTAATAGCCTCATAACACGCTTTGTAAATTACATTGTCTATATGGAAATGTTTAGATATATATCAGACAAACAGAAAGCCTCATAAACCTGGAATTGGGGCGGGATAATTCGTAAATAAACTGACTATTATAGGGGCGCTACTAGTGCCAGCATTTGTTTCTAATCTTTTTCGCTTTCTTAATGACTTATTATAAATTATGGTACAGATATATCAAAAATTTACGATATGAACTGCAGATTCTAAATGTAATCAGATCCAAATTGATGCAACCAACCCCAAAAAGTTTATTTGACAATATATTACGTGGGGCGGGCTAGTCATGACATAAGGCGGAAGCTGTGAACGTCCCCCCACGGGAGTCTTGCAGGGGTCCAAGCCCTTTCTGCGGCCCTATCATAGACCCAGTGGCGTAGCTTTGGGGGCAGTACGTTGGGCCCTCCCCTGAAAAATGTGGTGCCCCCCACAGGGGGGGGGGGCATTGCCAACCATACGTCTATGGGATGAGGCTAGCTAGTGAGTGTGTGTGTCTTGTTTCTTGGGAAAGGGAGAGTATGGGCAAACGCAAAAAAATTTCCGACGCGAGCATTAACTCAATATTATCTAAATGAAACACTCACCGACGTCGATATTCCTATCCACGACAGTTCCAGGTACCCTTGGGTACTATAATAATCTAAACAGGGGGACATGGGGTTGCTGGGGGATATAGGTGCTGGGGGAAATGGTTGACTGGGGGATATACTAGGGTTGACTGGGGGACCTGGGTTAGCTGGGGGACATGGGGGTTGGCTGGGGACAGGTTTGACTGGGTGGGGGACATGGGGTTGACTGGGGGACATGGGTTGGCTGGGGGATCATGGGGTTGGCTGGGGGACTGGGTTGGCGGGGGACATGGGTTGGCTGGGGGACATGGGGTTGGCTGGGACATGGTGTTTGGCGGGGGCATGGGGTTGGCGGGGGGACTGGGTTGACTGGGGACATGGGTTGACTGGGGATATACATAGGGTGGACTGGGGGACATGGGGGTTTGACTGGGGGATATACATGGTTGACTGGGGGACATGGTTTGGCTGGGGGACATGGGGTTGCTGGGGTACATGGGTTTTACTGGGGACATGGGGTTTGACTGGGGGACATGGGGTTGGCTGGGGACATGGGGTTGGCTGGGGGACATGGGTTGGCTTGGGGGACTGGGGGTTCTGGGGACATGGTTGGCTGGGGGACATGGGGTTGGCGGGGGGCTGGGGTTGGCGGGGGGACATGGGGTTGGCTGGGGACTATGGGTTGACTGGGGGACATGGGGTTTACTGGGGCCATGGGGTTGACTGGGGGACATTGGGGTTGACTTGGGGGACATGGGTTGACTGGGACATGGGTTGACTGGGGGACATGTCGGTTGACTGGGGGACCTGGTGGTTTACTGGGGGGACCATGGTGTGACTGGGGACATGGGGGTTGACTGGGGGACAGGGGTTTGACTGGGGGGACAGGGGTTGACTGGGGACATGGGGTTGACTGGGGGACATGAGGTTGGTCTGGGGGACATGGGGTTGACTGGGGGACATGGGGTTGAACTGGGGACATGGGTTGACTGTGGACTTGGTTGACTGGGGACATGGGGGATGAACTGGGGGACATGGGGTTGACTGGGGGACATGGGGTTGACGTGGGGGACATGGGGTTTTGACTGGGGGACATGGGGTTGCTGGGGACATGGGTTGACTGGGGGCATGGGGTTACTGGGGACATGGGTTGACTGGGGGACATGGGGTTGACTGGGGTACAGGGGATGACTGGGGGACATGGGGTTGACTGTGGAGCGTGGGGTTGACTGGGGGACATGGGGTTGACTGGGGGACATGGGTGACTGTGGTACATGGGGTTGACTGGGGACATGGGGTTGACTGGGGTACATGGTTGACTGGGGACATGGGTACATAGAGCACACGTAACGTGCGGGCTCTGTGCAGGGTGTGTAGCGGCGTGAGGCGTGTGGTGGCGGGAACAGGTGGGCGTGTGGGCGTGGGGTGGCGGGACAGGTGGGCGTGGTGGCGTGGGCGGCGGGGACAGGCGGGTGTGTGGGCGTGGGGCGGCGGGACAGGCGGGTGGTGGGGCGTGGGGCGGGGCGGACAGGCGGGTGTTTGGGCGTGGAGCGGCGGGACAGGCGGGTGTGTGGGCGTGGGGCGGCGGGAACAGCGGTGTGTGGCGTGGGGCGGCGGGATAGGCGGGTGTGTGGGAGCGTGGGGCGGCGGACAGGCGGGTGTGGTGGGCGTGGGGCCGGCCGGGACAGCGGGTGTGTGGCGTGTGGCGGCGGGACAGGCTGGCGTGGTGGGCGTGGGCGGGCGGGACAGGCGGGGCGTGTGGGCGTGGGGACGGCGGGACAGGCGGGCGGTGTGGGCGTGGGGCCGGCGGGACAGGCGGGCGTGTGGGGCGTGGGGGAACAGGCGGGCGTGTGGGCGTGGGGCGGCGGGACAGGCGGTTCGTGTGGGCGGGGGCGAGTGCGGGACTCAAGGCGGGCGTGTGGGCGTGGTCGGGGGACAGGCGGGGGCGTGTGGGCGTGGGGCGGGCCCCCCGGGGGGGGGGGGGGGGGGGGGCCCCCACCCCCCGGGACAGGCTGGCGCGGGACGTAGGGCGTGAGAGGCACTGACGGGTGCGGGATTAAACCCCTTTCCTCCACAACCTTTTATCCGCACCCACTAAACCCACCACTCTTCTCAGTAATGGATAATAAAGATTGTATTCTCTGGAATAACCACTTAGCATTTAATAATGACTTAAATGATTGGTGTACCCCGTCGATGTCGCAGTGAGTCAGTCACTATTGCTCGTAGTAGCTCATGTGGTAGTTTTCTTTCCCTTCTGGCTCTTATCTACATCTTTTGTATTATTCTAGTGTTTGCCCTAGTCCCCCATCTCCCCCAAACAGCTTTGGGACCCTGGGGGTGCGAATGCAGATATAAAAGGCTGGGGAGGTATCAAAATATGCGTCGCACCACATACTTTTCGGTTATGGAAAGTTTATAAAAAAGTCCTGAGCTAGGTAGAATTCGGTTGGATTTCTTCTGAGTCGCAGAGACGTGTGAACCTGCGATAATCCTCACAAGAAATGATGACCGAAGTGTCGCGAACTGTTACTATCTCTGCTAGAGGGTAGGTGAGGTTAGGTTTTAGGTTAGATTTTGTAGGTTATCTTAGGTTTACACTACCTACCTACGCCTGCTACATCCTGCAAGGATATGCAAGTTACTGGTACTCTCTGTACAGTACGGGAATTGTTCTCTCGCTCGCTCTCTCCTCTCTCTCTCCTCTCTCTCTCCATCTCTCCTCTCTCTCTCTCCTCTCTCTCTCTCCTCGTCACCTCAATCATTTTCATTTTATAATTCCTACCACACTTTTTTTTTTCGCACCCACAGACTAATATGTCCTACCTTACTAATTGCTTCCTTTCTAAATCTGAATCCCTTGCTGTCTCAAAAACCCTCGCTTTTCCCTTTGCTTTTCAGATCCGACATCAGAGTAGCTATATTCTGTTTAGTTTAGACATGAAAAAAAGAGCAATTGGTTTCGTTCTCTCCTCACGCAAATTGTAAATTATCAATGCAGGGTTAATCTTAAGAAACAAAGCTCCCCCCCTATCTTCTCCTTAATCGTCCAACAAGCTTGGGGACATGGTGGAAACCGGGTTTGGTGGGGGAGCACACACATTAGTGAAATTGGCCACCCACAAAAATCCCTAAACTAGGGAATTTCCCGTTTTCATAGATTAGACTTTATCGGCCATATTTCACTTATATTGGGTCCTCCACCCGAAAACAGCACAGCACATAAGGGAAATATGGCCAACACAAAACTCAATAAACTAGGGAAATTTCCTAGTTCATAGACTTTATCGTGCCATATTTCCCTTATATGTGTGCTCCCCCACCCAAAACCCCGTTTCCACCATTGTCCCCAAGCTTGTTGGCTATAATAAAGATGAGATAGGGGGTTGAACCTTTATTCTAAAGATGACAACTCACAGACATAATCTAGGCACCCCTCCTCGACCCCCCCCCCCCCCGTGCTATTTTCAAACTACATAGAGGTTATACCCACGCCTTAGTATACGCTCTACATTCTCAACTGTTGTCGCATTGCGCATCTCGTTGGACTTGGTTTTTCTCAAGAACCTGAAATTTAATATCGGCCTGTAGGCAAAGTAAGGATTCGGCACTCATTAAAATCTAACAGATGTGTTAAGGGACAGTAATATAATACGTAGAGCCCCATTTGGGTCAGCTGAGCGTGGAGCCCTTGTTTCTTAGCTTTTCCTTAAGTTTTCTGGTCTTGATAAGGCTGCTGGCCTGCAGCCACAGCCATATTCCAACTCGTCCCTTGCCAATGTGCCACGAAGCTTCGTCTGTTTTCTTTCTATTGGTTAAAATCTTTCGTGAGCAAGAAATGTTGCAACAGAATATTTTTCAAAGCAATATTTTGGATTTTTCTTTTTTCACGTCCTTGGTCCTTTCGGCGTGGAATTTTTTTTCGGGGGCACTATGACAAGCGAGCTTAGGGCATTCTGATGCCACATTGAAGGGTTAGTGCTATCGTCATCACAGGTTCAAGCAGATTACGGCAGCCCATGGCCATGGGATTTGGCACCTGGGGGCTCCGGATTCTCATGGGGGGCACGTGCCCCCCCGTATCTAGCTACGCCACTGGCTATCGCTGATATGCGATACCTCAGGTAGAAAGATAACGATGCCACAATCATTACTTTCAGGGAGGAACCTATAAACAATCTCAAATCCACGTAAGCTATCATCCCTCCCTCCCTCTCCCACTCACAGTAGCGCCGCCTGGAAATTTTGACTTGGGTCGCCAAGGTTGACACATTCTAGTGTGAGGTGCCATGGATAGCCATTAAAAAGATTGGTTGGATTTTCTTAACTCTACTCGATCTGGGTTGGCCAATGAAACTTCGGTGGTGCCATGGCCTCCCCTAGAAGATCCTAGGATCCTCACTCTCTCTTCCCTACCTAACATTCCTCGCACTCCTACCCCCATTCTCCTCTCTACTTACCCTTACGCTGCAGAAATATAAAGAAAAAACTAAATTAAGAGTTGTTTGGCAAAAATCCTCCTCTTCCTCCTCACACTGCCTGCACACACGTCTGCCCCCCTCGCCGGCCTGCTCTCCAACTGACGTTCTACCGGATTACTCTCAAAGGACTCACACTGCTTCGAACACTAAACCTTTCCTTATTTCCTTCCCACAGCCCTTATCTGTTGACCTTTGCCATAATTATTGAACCTGTACGTTATCTAAGTCTTAATGTGTAAATTGTGAATTAGGTATTAGTGTTGGTATGTTTTGTAGTATTTAAAAAAAAATTATATTTAGGTTTATATTTTATATTAATATATTATCGTTAATGCTTCGAACTCGTTAACAGCGTCACAAGGAATTGTGGTAGTTAGCTTTTTTTTTGTGTATACGTAGTTTGTGGGTTGTCAAGGACTGAATGGCTTTGTTTACCAGTGGCGGGCTGGGTGTCTATCTATAAGGGAGGCACTGAGGGCCACTATAGGCATGTGTGAACTCAGGGTCATCCGATGCCACATAGAAGGGTACTATAAGGGCATATTCTAGAGATAGAATTCAGTGGGTGGGTATTAGAAGAGCATTACATAGGCAGCCATGGCCAGTGGAGGCCACCTGGAGGGGCACAGGATTCTCATGGGGGGAACGTGCCCCCCCCTGCTGCCTTATTTGTGTTACTGGCAACGCCTTGCAGCACAGCAGAGCAGTAATAAAACGGCACCCAAGTTGCACATTTTTCTCTTTTTACTAAAAAATATTTTCGAGGAAGAAGTTTGCAAGGCAGAAAGGCGTGAAAATACCCTTATATTTTACCATAATTTTGTGTAATGAGGTGGTCAATGTTCATCCCAGCATGCTTAGGTATAACGTTTCCTTGTGCTGTAAAATTCATAAACATCTAGAACTATTCGCTCAATTCCTAGATTAACTAATAGTAGGTATTATTTTTGATATGTAGATTTGTCCCACAAAAAGTGGCATGACTATTGCTTTCCTTATGCAACACAACACTAAATTCAGTAGTCTTAGCCCTTTTTTCAATTGAATGTTCATGTTAAGCCCTTAATTCACCCCCAGATCTTTCATTTGCTATAAACAATTATTTGTTGTCAGCCATAAAATTACGAAATATAACTGAATAAACCAAATTAGTTAGTCGATAAGGATTCTAAACAGGTCATATCTATAAAATATTGCATATATTCAGTGGCGGCTCGTGGCATAGGGCTGCAGGGCTGCAGCACCCCCAGACACTCACTGCCAGGTGTATGATGCCTTTAGAGACACAGCATAATTGATACACTACTAACAAATATATCATAATAAAAAGTCATTATGTTATTTAATTATTTTCAGTACGTTACTAAGTGAATTTTCATTAAAACCAGACCTAAATGTAAGTAACTTTCATATTTGCTGTACGATTTATATCTGCGCCGCCGCCGCGCCATTTGTGAACACAATGAGCTGCAGTCGAGGCAGCTAAATCTCGTCCCTCTCGTGTTTACAGTGCGTGTAGAACGGTGTGGTTAAATCGTGCTTTCTTTAATTACCCTATGACGATGGAAAATCCAGTGAAGTATTTGCAAAACATCAACTTATCCCAGCTGATATTAAATGAAAAGACTGAAATCAAGCGGTACCGACTTTATTTTCAAGTAATACTGTAATTCTACCATCACCACCTCAGCCATCCCCTCTACTGCCAACACTTCCATCCCCACCATCCCTTCTACCACCACCACTACTACCATGCCCTGAATTCCGTGAATATCAAGTACAACTCATACCTGAGATAGGTAAAATGTGTGTATCCTACTGTTGTGTAAAGCTTGCACTCCCCCCATTTTATTTTATCACGAGCCGCCACTGCTTATATTCACTAAAAATCGTCTAATGGTACCCAAATTACAATGAAATTACGTTCTGGGTCTCAAGGAGTTAATGATACATGTTCACTTCGTTTATTTTGGCTACAAAATAATTTTTTAATTTTTAAATTAAAATAATGTTTTGGGTTATTTTGGTTTTTGGATTATTTTGGGGGCTCACCCCCAGCTTTGAGGAGCTCCGCACTGATATTACAAACACCAGCTGCCTTTCCACCCCTCAACTTTGCTACAGCCTCTCTGACTTCGTCAAAAGAGGGTGCGGTTTCGTCAATGGGAGGATCGGCATCCACTGCCTGTAACCCAGTGGTGTGAAGCTGCTCAGTTGGAGGGTCCACCGTGAACAACTGCCCAAAGCACTCAGCCCAACGAGCCATCTGCCCATCCATGTCCGACACGAGGCGCCCATCTGCTGTTCGAATAGCACTCGCCCGAGATGGAGACTTGGAACGGAGCTTCTTCAGGGCTCGGTAGGCGGGTCGGAGGTCATTAGCGTTCAAATGACCCACGACATCCTCAGCGAGACTCCTGACATACCTCTTCTTGTCTCTCCCCAAGAGGGTTCTAGTCCGGCGTGACAGAGCCCTGTGCTGGTCCTGGTTCCCAGCCAGCCTGGCAGCGCGACTCTCCTCGATTTTCTCCAGCGTTTCTGTCGAGACAAAACCACGCCTTGACCTCGAGCGCTCCCCAATACACTCCTTGGCAGCCTGTAGAGTTTCACGTTTGAAGGTATCCCACAGTTCTACAGGGTCCCCGAAAGCACCGAGCACATCAAACCGATTTGAGACAGCCGCCGCATACTCATGAGCACATGTCAAGTCCTTCAGTTTCTCAAGATGAAACACAGTATGGTTACCTCTTGAGATTCCTCTGTACTTGACATGAAGCTTAAGTGTAGCAACAACAAGTCTATGATCTGTTCCAAAGAACTCAGCACTCCGGTAAACCCTGCAGTTCTGGAGGATCCTCCAACGAGTACTGACGAGGATGCGGTCGATCTCCTTAGCTACCTTTCCGGCATTACTATACCATGTCCAGCGGTGCAGCTCTGGTCTCTAATACCAAGAACCTGCAATTCTCAACCTTCTGGACCTTGCAAAGTTCAGAAGCAGAGAACTGTTGGTGATTCTGGTACCGGAGCCATGAGGACTAAATACATAACTCGTAGCCATCTCTCACAGTGCCAGTAGTAGCATTGAAGTCGCCCAAGACAATGAGTGTGTCCCGAGGAGGACACTGGTCTAATACAGAGTCGAGTTTGGCGTAGAACATCTCCTTCTCTTCAGTTTTACGCACCTCGGTAGGAGCGTACACTGCAACAAGAGACATGAAACCCAGAGTGTGTTTCATCCTCACCCGCATTATACGCTCATCAACCGGAGTAAACTCAACAACTGACGGCTGCAGTTTGCTGGAGATGCCTATAGCTACTCCCCGTTCACGGTGACCATTGCTCATGCCGGACCAGTAGTAGGTGTAACCCCCACTGCTAGTCTCGCCACTGCCAGGCCTCCTCGTCTCAGAGAGTCGACCACGGGTCCAGGGGTAGCGGGGAAGTATACGCTTCGGTTGCCTGGTGTCTGGTGGCAGCCGCGGGACCGATGCGGTGCCCACCTAGCAACCTCCGCTTTGCCCTAGCCAACGCATGACCAGCCGATTGATCCAGCGGGGCCACACTGGACCTCCCGTCTTACCCCAACCCCCCTACCAAAGGAGCGTTTTGCCCACCGAAGGGAACTACAACCCGCCCCGCGGTGGACTCAACTCCCAGATAGAGGGGCGCGCGGGGAATATACGGGACGCCACGCACGGCAAACACGTGGGGAGCGGAGTGTGAAGATTAATAGCAAGAAGAAGCGTGAGACGGAAGAGAAGGGAAGGGTCTCACCGGGCCTATAATCGCCCTAAGAAAGGAGAGAAAGAGGGAGGAAATATAAAAGCGACATCACCGGAAGGCTCCACCTCCCAGTGACAAAGGGGGAGCGCTTGGTCCACGAGGCCGACGGCCACCGACCCCAACAATGGCAGGCAGGCCGCCAAAGTAGATGGCGCCGTCGACCACGCTTCAAGCCCCGCCCCCACGACAAGGTCTCACCACAAACAGCGATTGTTAAACTCATGAACGATATTTTGATTGAAAATGAAAAAGGTAAATTCACAATGGCAGTATTCCTTGATTAAACAAAAGCCTTCGATACAATAAACCATTCTATATTACTTAAAAAACTAGAATTCTATGGTATAAGAAACAGGACACTGAATTGGTTTCGAAGTTATCTATCAGGGAGAAAACAGTTTACTGAAATTAACGGTGTAAAATCATCCAATGAACAGGTATCAATGGGAGTTCCTCAGGGCTCCACGCTCGGACCTCTTTTGTTTCTGTTATTTATCAATGACATCACCAGTTCTTCGTCACTATTGAATTTTATACTGTTCGCTGATGACACAACTCTTTACCATTCTGAGCCTGATCTACACACCCTTGAGAATCTGGTTAATCAAGAACTAAATAATGTAGCTAATTGGTTATTAGCTAACAGACTTTCAATTAATATTAACAAAACCCACTTCATTATATTTGCAGGGAATAAAAGTATTAGCCAACACACCTCAGTAAAAATTGGAAACTGTGATATTCAAAGATGTTCTTCAACAAAATTTTTAGGAATTATGATTGATGAAAAGTTATTATGGAAGGAGCATGTGAACTATATTTATAGTAAAATTACGAGGTCGTTAGGAATTATATATAAAATTAAAAATAATCTGTTAAAAGAAACATTAATCATATTGTATTACAGTTTGATATATCCATACTTACAATATTGTAATCTTATTTGGGGCTCAAGTATAAAAACTATATTACAGCCGTTATTACTGCTACAAAAAAGGGTCATTAGGATGATTTCAGGGGTAAGACGTTGGCATCACACAGACAACTTATTCGTTGAACATGGTGTATTAAAAGTTCAGGATATTCATAAGCTAGAATTGTTAAATTTTGTATATCTTCAGCTAAGAACTCCCACAGTCATTGATTTTGTTAGAGTATCTAATGTTCACAATTTTAATTTAAGGAACAATAACATGTTAAGACCTCCACGACCACGATCAGAAGCCAGAAGGAGATTCGTAACATACGCAGGCTGTCTCCAATGGAATAAACTGCCGGAGTATCTCATGAATACAAACAACTGTGTTTCTTTTAAGATAAAAGCAAAAAAGGATCTTCTAAACGAATGTAACAATTCAGTTACTGTTTGATATCATGAGTAATATCTTTGTAATGAGTAATATGAGTTTAAATGGGAAGTATGTTTTGCTGCAGCCTTAGTAATATAGCCATAATACATGTTTATGTATGTGTATATAAAAAAATATATATAAAACAACAACACAACAACAACAACAACAAACAACAACAAACAACAAACAGTGATAATGTATATTAAGTATGTGGTGTATATGTATTTGTGTGTGATGTATATGTATATATGTGTGTGTATGTGAATGTATGTATATGTTATGTATATGTGTGTATTTGTATGCGTATGTGTGTATGTGTATGTATGTATATGTGCATATGTATGTGTATTTGTATGTGTACGTGCGCGTACGTGTATATGTGTTTGTATGTATATATTTGTATATGTGTTTGTGTGTATGGTTTGGGTTTGTGATTATGTGAATATGCGTATGCGATACTTCTAACTCTTTATGAAAAACCAGATATGAGTTTACAGTATGAATAGATGTACGTATGTATTATAGTAGATTATGTGCTCTAGGTAATTATTGAAATTTACGTAGATTATTTTTGGGAGCTCTTTAAAAATGTTTACATTAAAAGAGCTCTGCCTTGATATTTGTGAAATGTTAATTTTCTTCGGGTTAAAGATGGGCAAATAAACAATTTTGACTTTGACTTTGACTTTGAAGGTGACTCCCCACAGCGGGGATTTTTAGGCTAACCTTGCAATGTCTGCATTACAACGTTTTTGGGTTTATTATGGCTTATTAAGGTCTCTTGACATAGAAACTGCATGATGCCACTCTGGCATCATTGCTCATTTTTTTTTACAGCAAATATTCAAGATGGCCGCCACCGAAAATCACAGTTTTTGAAAATATCATTATTTTTTAACTAAACACCACAAGATAATACATTTGGTCATATATATATTTAGGATAAGGAGATATGTGGAATTAATTCCAAACAAATACAAGTGTGTAGAAAACAATTAATTTGCATAAATCCAAGGTGGCTGCCAAAACGTCAGCATTTTTGCGTAAAATATCGTAACGTTTGAACCATTTATGATAGAAAGATGATTTTGAGGCTGCAACCTATGTTTTGGGGTACTAGAAATCTGATTAAAACAATAAAATAATATTTGGAACACTTATTACCATGAAGAAATCCAATATGGCCACCAAAACACTAATCAATATATATTAGTTGGTGTTTTTACAACAAAATATTATTGCCTTTGTTTTGTTTTGTTTGACTGTTTTGAATTATTTGAAGCCAAAAAATGAGCACAACTTTTTTTTAGACAAGATAGTAATCCTATAGGAAATGTAAATCGAATGTATCACACACGCAAACCCATAAATACACATATATTTGTAACAAATATTGAAATACGCATGTATATAAATAAATACATAGTCTTTTTATTTTCTAGATTAACCACAAAAGGAAACCAGACTGCTGTCCGATGTCATCTACTCCCTGCTGTACAACTGACTCGGCTTTCAACAATCCTGTAGGGTGACCCAAATCTGACATGCTGACCCATTAGAACTGTCATCCATACACTTCTCAGAGATCAGCTTTCACGTTTGAAAATCTTGTTTATTGACTCTCCTTGTTGCTACAAAAGTCTTTCATCGTCGTTCCACCATGTCTGCGTGTTTGTTCAAGTGCCAAAAAACTGATGAAAAACTTACCACAGTTGGCCAGGATAGGATTCAAACCATCATTTCTGCCAGCAAAGAGCCTTTGGATACCGTTCACATAACACTTGAAAAGCTATTGGAAAAGTTTAAGGCTCTGAGTTTAACGTGCAGTGTCCTAGATCCTGTGTGTCGACATATACGTCAAAAACCCAAATATCAAGAACATTAAAAAGGCAATATCGTCACGAAAGACCGCATAGTGAGCCGCCTGTGCGTCGGAAGAGATCAGAACATTTTGACTTTAAGATACACTGTATATTTTGTGGACAAAAATGCCTACCATTGGAAAAGAAAAACGCGAGTCGCTGGAAGGAGGTGATTCAATGCAGGACATCCGACAGACCAGGAAGGAAGAACTTCAAGCAAACAATATTAAGCAAATGTGACGAAAGAAAGGATGACTATGGCTCTGCTGTGAGAATTAGAGTATCTGGAGCAATTGGAGATTTGCATGCTGCCGATGCGCAGTATCGTAAAGCCTGTCACAGAGTGTTCTTTAGAGAGCGTCATGCTTCAAGCACACCCGTATCATCCAAGTACAACGACATAGCTCCAGTATTGGATGCCATGGCATCAGATCCAAGTCATATATGGACATCGCTTGAGCTGCACGCTATATATAAGGACCACGTTGACTCTGAAGATGCCATGACACGTCGGACACTGATTGAAAACTTGGTGAGTCTTGGTGACAGTTGATAGAATTGCAATCTCGGTTCAGAGACATTCCTACAATGATGGAATGATCAGACGAAATCCAGTTACAAAGTTATCAATCAGATTAGGAATGGCCAAGTCTTGACAAGATCACTCATTAAGTTTGGGGACAATCCCTAACAAACATAAACGTTGCTGTCTTGTATCAAACAGTATCCAAAAAGTGTAACAGACAGAATGAGTGCCAAGTCGATACAATCGCACAAATTACACACAGATGTATGACAAACGCCTAAATTCATACAGATTGGTTTCTGGGTTTGTATCCAGTATTATCGCAGAGGTTAGTGTAACAACGAAAGTCATGAGTTGGCCCTCGTTGCAATCCACTGCGACAACGGATTAAGTTCACACTGCTGGTGTAAACTTCATCACAGGATGGTAAGGAAGTTCAGTATTAAGATATGGTATTGATAATTACGAAGATTATGATTCCATGCCTCTTGTAAATAATAGAAACGGATTTAAATTAAGTTTATAAAGGATGTAAGAATCTGATCATATTGATAATTACGACCTAATCATACCTATAATATATATATATATATATATATATATATATATATATATATATATATATATATATATATATATATATATATATATATATATATATATTAGGGTGACAATAAAAAGTGAAAGTTTTTATTTTTAGATGGCCATTTTTCCAATACTGCGTACCCATGAAAAAAGAACACAGGCGAAATCCTGGGTCATTTGGACAATATTTAGAGGTAGCTCAAGTCAATTGAAGTTTTATCCTTATAGGCAAAAAATACGAATATTCATAATATGCCGGTTTATTTAAAAATTTACATATTGAGCAAGTTTATGTGTACACTGTACACTGTACATATAAATGATTAATTCCTTTTTAAAATGAAACTGCAGTGAACACGCTTACATCAATGGGTGGGAGAGGTGTGGAGGGGGTCGGCTGGCAGAGACAGCCCATTCATTGTTTTCTCTTTTTGCTTGTAAGGTCCTGTTTTGAAGTCCCTGGTTGTGACCGCCTCTGCTCTTCAACAACCTGCAGCAGATGTTGACGCTGGTCTTCACTCTTGGTGATCTTGCTGTTGAATGCCTGTATCAAGGCAATCCCTCTCTCTGCAGTGTCGTTGATGACTCTGAGACCACCCACAACTGCGACGCCAGTTTTGAAGTCTTCATCATCAGACCATGTGTCAGGTTCCTTGGACAAAAAAGAAGTCTTCATTTTGAGACTTTCAAATAGAAAGTTTGATCCTCTAGAAGCAAAGTCTGAGAGCTGCTTTGTGGGAAGGGAAGATGTGGCAGGAAGAGCAGCACGTTTTGGTGAATCCTCGGTCGCCTCCCTCTCAAAGATTGCCCGAACTATGTTTCTCTTCATTGTTGCATTAACTTGTGGATCGAAGAGTGCAAGACCCACCAAGCCTTCACTGAGGTACCACAGGTGACGACCGAAGACTGTGAGACATGTTCTTGATATTTTGACGTCGTGGTACTCTGACAGGTCTTGGAGGAGCCGCAAATCATTAGCAGGAGCGGAGGATGGAACGGAGGCCGTGAACCATGCACTGACATACACCTCTAGCACAAAGAATGTGAATCGTTTCAAGCCTAATGTCTCACGAGCAGTTAGTTGAAACTGATTAGCAAAAAGCAGGATCTTCATGGCATAAATGAGCTTAGCCATCCACCGTGCTCGGTGAAGTGCTCCGGGCCATCGGAGACTAAACTTGGGTAGAGCTCCATCGAGACACCTGATTGCTAGCTCCAGTAACTCACGGTAATCATCACGTGGCTGATGCTTGACCAGATGATGTTTCCAGCAACAGATGAGGTCATCTCGTTTCTCGTACAAACTTGGAGGGAGGTCTGAGAGAGGGCTGTAGTCATCTTGACTGATGTCCTTCCACTTCTGCTTGAAGCGAGAGAAGAGAGTAATATCTGGTCCAGAGGAAGGCCCCATGCATTCCACATACGCTTTCTCGGCAACAAGCTCAAGGATGTGGTGACGACACGCGAGATGCAGAAGACGGCGGCCGAGTTTCTGCTCCAGAATGACACATGCCCCCGACAAGTGCCCAGTGTTTGAAGCTGTTGTGTCAAAACTGAGTGCTGAAACATTCTCTGATATGTCCCACTCTTCCAGCGCTGCACTGACTGCTGTAGCAATGGCCTGTCCAGTCCCTGACAAAAGTTTCGGGACACCAAGCAGCTTTTCAGTATTGATTCCGGAGACAAGAATGGCGATTCGGTCAACACTCGCTCCTTGTTCATCAGGCATAATTTTTCCATCCCAGTGCACAGTGAGCACTTCACTAGGTTGAAAATTTTCTTTAATTTCTTTGGCAATCCCAGACCGTTGGGTCGCTCGCGAAGTACGCACTGTCTCATAGTTTAAAACTAGTTCCATTGGGTCATGACCTAGACTAGCAGCCGTGGCACTGACGATCCGGAGAGCAGAGCGGTGACTGATCCCAGTGCGGTCCAATGTACTTGACAATTCAGGGGTGATAACTTTGAGAGTAGCACGTTTACGCTTGGAAGAAGATACCACTGGTGATATCGCTAGGGAACTTGTAGATGATGACGAGCTTGATTGTGCTTCTGTTTCAGACGAAGAACCCAACTCATCATATTCAAGAGCAGAACTGGCTTGATTCTGTTGTAGAGATTGCTTACTCTTGCTTTCTTCCCGACGCTTGATGGAACAAGCAATCTTTTTGTCTACTCCTGCCATTACACCTCTTCTCCCTTTTTCTCGTTGCGCTGCCAGGAATGCTCGGTCTTCTTCGATGGTCAAGAGCTGCATTGCCTTGGGGTGGGCAACATCGAACAGGTCCTCTAACTCATCACAAAAAGTTTCCTCTTTCTTACGTTGTGTGTCTGTAGTGCGAGTGCAGTTTTTCTTAAGTCCCTTCCACATTAAAAAAAGATCCACTACCTTTCGTCCAATACTCTTCTCAGTTATGGTAGGAATCCGTGCTTTATTCCAGAAACTAATAACCGATGCTGCAACTTCACTCGCAGAATCATTCACTGTTTTCTTATGTTCCTTGTGACCGTGGAAAAACAGACGTAGAACATCTCTTGTTGAAGGAAGTTGTGCACCCGTGATTTCGGTTATGTGTTGACCAATGAGCCAAACTTCAGTATTTGAACGTGTACTCGCCATTGAACCTAAAACAAACAAAAACATTTATGTAACTTATGTTGTTACTGTTATGCAAACAACAGCACCCATACAGCATACGGCATGCAAGATCACTTGTATAAAGTTTTTAAAGTGTTATATACCTAAATTGATGCATTGATTTTAGACAAAGACAATGGTACTAACCGTAATAAAGCAACAAGAGCGACGCACACACACCCACCGTCAAGTCTCACACACAACTGATGCAACTGTACCAGTCAGACACTGGCACACAACCTCTTCCCCCTACCCCGACCGACACCCGCCTGTCCCTGCCCACTGCATTGCCAATAGCTGGACCAGCCAAAATACTCATTACTCATTTTTAGAAAAAATGTTAGGAACAACTTTAGTTTGAATTTGCATTCTCCATATACCTGCAAAGTTTCATAGTAATCGGTTCATAAATAAAAAAAGTGAGAAAAAATCTATAATAATTTCAGTAGTGTTAACTTCAAATGGCTTGAGCCACCTCTAAATATTGTCCAAGTGACCCAGGATTCCATCAGTGTTACCTTTTCACAGGTACGCAGTATTGGACCAATGGCCATTCGATTTAATCAATTTTAGAAATTCACCCCTATGCACTATTGTCACCCATAATATATTATATATATATTATATATATATATTATAATATATATATATATATATATATATATATATATATATATATATATATATATATTATATATATATATAATAATATATATATATATAATATATATAAAAATATATATATATATATATTATATATATATATATATATATATATATATATATATATATATTTATATATATATATATATATATATATATATATATTATATATATAATATATATATATATATATATATATATATATATATATATATATATATATATATATATTTTATATATATAATGGCAACAGGGAAACTCATAATCCAGTGGTAAAGTTTACACAACCTCATGATGACAATGCCGAAAAAGACGATACAACTATAGAAATACCCCGGTTAGCCAAGAACGAACTGAAGACACTCAAACTAAGTAAAATGCAAGGAGTAGTGCTTTATCATTACCAAGGTCCGACCAAGCCTTTGCCCCCAGACATAAGAACAGCCATGCCAACAGGCATCACCATGGGAACTGAATTTATGCAAGTTGTAACGACAGATGATAGCATTAAATCTTCTTTAGTGCTCGATGTAAAGTGGCTTGTTGAAGCAATTCAAAACCTCGATGGCATACCATTGGAGTGGTCTGGAGTGGTCTGGAGTGGATGACTGCTAATGCCAGGATTAATTTGTCAATGTGGGAAAAGCAACCAAATATGTATTTGGGACTATGATTGATGGCCAGCCAAGTCATCCAGACACCGTGATAACGGCTCTCATTCTGATTGAGCAATTTGTGAAAGTTCATGGCATGAAATACCTTCATGTTACTGCTGATATGCAAATTATTCAAGGTGCTTGTGAGGACTGGAGACGTGAAAGAATGAGGAATATAAGGGAAAGAAGGATAAATGGGGGAATGGAGGAGGAGAAAGAGAATGAAGGGAGAGGCAGAGAGTACTGATGACGGGGGTAGATAGAGAGAGACGCAATGATATTGTGCTTACAACACTCTTCCTTATCAGCCCTGCGAAGGGGTGGGCAACAGCCACCTGCAAATTTGCTGACCACAGCTGAGGGTCCCTCCCGTCCCCCGGCGAAAGAGAAGATGAGAGGAGGAGAAGGGAGAGAGAGGAGAGAGAGAGAGAGAGAGAGAGAGAGGAGAGAGAGAGAGAGAGAGAGAGAGAGAGAGAGAGAGAGAGAGAGAGAGAGAGAGAGAGAGAGAGAGAGAGAGAGAGAGAGAGAGGAGAGAGAGAGAGAGAGAGGAAGAAGAGAGAGAGAGAGAGAGAGAGAGAGAGAGAGAGAGAGAGAGAGAGAGAGAGAGAGAGAGAGAGAGAGAGAGAGAGAGAGAGAGAGAGAGAGAGAGAGAGAGAGAGAGAGAGAGAGAGAGAGAGAGAGAGAGAGAGAGAGAGAGAGAGAGAGAAGAGAGAGAGAGAGAGAGAGAGAGAGAGGAGAGAGAGGAGAGAGAGAGAGAGAGGGAGAAGAAGAAAAGTGGGGAGATGAAGAAGTGAGAGAAGTGAGAGCGAGGAGAAGACTAATGCTGATCCAACACTCCTTGATCACTTCTCGCCGTCAATTCACGCCCTCACTTCACACCTATGTCAGCACTAACCTTTGACCTGCACCCACCACACGCCTGGCCTCTCCGCGAAACACAGAGGAGACAAGGATCAGATTCTATATATCCTCCGGTGTGGCGACACGCCTTACTGTGTCGCAGTGATCACAAGACTAGTGTATCTGTCTAAGTGCAGCGTAGCGAGCGAGTTAGGTGGTATTCCTTCCAGGTACCACGCGCTCAAGTACGTGGCTGAGTTCCACTCTGCCGCTCCACACACGCCACGCCCTAAGCCAACGCCCGCCACGCCGCTTGTCCCCTGGCGCAGGTGCTACTCTACTCTACGATGTCCCGACGTCCTGCCAGGCACCTGCCCTGGTGGCTCTCCCCTGTGTTTACCCTGGGCTCCTGAGATGAAGGGGCCACGGCGGGGCAAATAGTGGCGCTATGCGTTGCCCTGTGGCTCTTCACCTCTTCACCTGGGCCCCAGGGACGACGGAGCTTCGGCGGGACGACTAAGGAATACCCCGCATAACCCCAGGGGCTGGAAGTGCAACTCTACGAGAGCAAGACGTCCCTGCAACACTGCCCGCCCCGGTGGTGATTCCCCTGGGGCCGCATGGCTTCCCGGAATCGCCGTGGGGCAACCAAGGAGCGCCCTACTTTGCCCCAGGGGGTAGGGAAGTGCACCTCTACGAGACCATGACGTCCTTCCACACTACCTACCCCTGTGGCCTCTCTTCAGGGCCCCTGGGAAGCCACTGGGCGCTGGGGCCAGGCACTAGCGGCGGGCGTGGGCCGGAGGTGAAACTCTACGCTGCTACCACGCCCTACTAGATACCTCCTTCAGGAGGCTTCCCCTGGGTTTCCCCCCCGGAACCCCGGGGTATTACGGGACACCTGCAACAGGATCTTAGGACCTCTTGAGTACCACATACAGGTCTTCCTGAAGGCGACGCAGCAGATGGTGATGTATCTATATGATTGACAGTGCATGACAGGGGCGGGCGATAATGGATGCCCCCGGGGCAACTATGCAAGCTAGTGACCTCGGGGGGGACGGGGAGGGTCGCCCCCCCGGCATAGCCGGGCCATTACTAGCCTGGGGAGGTAAGCTCCCCGTATCTCCGAAGCTACGGGCTCTGCCCCGTCGTACCTTCCGGTACAAGGAGATAAGCCCAACCCGACGCCTTCAGGTAGGGGTGCCGGGGTTAATTGTCATGCCACGACCAGCGACCGATTGGATAGAACCATAGCGGGTTGGGGGGCCGCCAAAACAGGAGCTACGTATATTCAACACCCCGTTGAGCCCGCGTACGCAATTTCCCTTCCCCCCTTCGGGAGTAGCGGCGGCGCGGAGCTTAACAGTGCTCATACAAATAAAATGGTCTGATCCGAGGCGATGGAAGACATTAATATTCACACCTGGTGGAATGCATACATTAATGTCTTTTATTGGGTGTGTTGGTACACTAATGTCTGGCACTGGGCTTGATGAAGTTCTCAGTGCAGCCTTCTCAGGTGTGGGGAACATGCTCAATGGCAAAGCCTGACCAAAGGCTCTTCGAGGCCTCATAATGTTGGTGACGGTTCTACTGGAAGACACTGTAAAATCTGGAAGCCACACACTCGATGAACTTCAGGATTTCGTAGACAAGGCACGCTCATCGCCCATTGGAAAACTGTGGGTTGATTGTCTGATCCCAGATCCCAGTGGGGATCATGCATTTGTTTGTGAGAGCTGAGAGAGAAGGCAGCTGGCCTCTGCACATCTACTCCATGAAGCGAATGGTGACATATTTCTTCGCAGCTGGTCACTGGAATTATGCTCGTTATGTCACGTGGCATATTCTTGAAGCAACGCGTGACCTTCCACAAGAAGCTAAGACAAAATACCAACTTGGGGAACATGTTTGCAGACACAAAGATGGATTCTTCAATTCAGTCTGGAGTGACTCGTTTGGAGAACAGACTTATATCAGATATGGCAAAGCCAAGGGCGGATTGGTTGGTCTGACTCTTAACGCTGACCAGGTGGCGACCTGGATACTTTGTAATCACCTGTGTACCATGCTGTCACAGATAATGGACGATATGTTCGATGACGAGAAGGATGACGAATATGATACATAGACACAGAAACATAAAGAAGAAGGGGGAAACAGGAGAAAATTGGACTCTTCTGACCGACAAAAACTGCGCGAAGAGCTAGCTTTGCATCCCCACCCTTTGCATCAGACTGATGAAGCTAAGGTGTTCAACATTGTGAATGGATGCACGGCCAACGACAAGGTCAATGTTGAGGATGCCGTAGAGATTGGTGACAAAATGGCAACAGTATTTATGAACAACCTCCCAGGAAACTTCTACCATACCATGCATCGTCAAGTGGTGTCGATGGAGACAATGAAGAAGGATGTCAAGGTGAAAGACAAAATTTTGTACGACATTGAAAAATTATTCAACCGCTTCATCTTGATCACAGACAAAAGGAAAATCAGCTTTGAATATGAAATGTCACCCGTGCCACCTGCTCTCTTTGATGAATGAGAAAAACTTTCAACTCCCAGATGATCAAGAAGCTTGCTGTCACGAAAGAAGAGTCTCCATCAGTTGATGCCACCATAATTGATGGGAACTTACAGATATACCATGTCACCTAGCCCAAAACCTCAACAGTTGATGTCTTTGTCCAAAACTTCGAGAGATCGATTGAGATAGCAATGGAAATTGATGACAGTGCAGTGGAGACTGGTGATCATGAGATGTATGTCGTTTCTGATAACTTTTGATATGTCAATCAAACAACATGAACGCAAACGACGAGCTGAGGGTACAGTCCATACACACCACAAGCTGACAATGCAAAGTCTCTTCCCTCACAGGGACGTTATCATGAAGTCCGATTCCAGCAAAAAGGAACTCATTGATCAGCTGTGTACAAATATAAGATCTGAAACATGAAATGTCACAATGGTTGGAGAGGAGCAGTGCTTGTTTGGACATGAAGAGACTGATGTAAACATAATCTCGTACATCAATCTACTCGTACAGCAAGGCAAAAGAAACATCCAAGTCAATGCCGATGACAATGATATTTTTTTCTCCTGATGTATTTTGTATGGAAGTGGCAGAAACCTGATGTCTCCATCCTGATGAAAAAGTTTGATGGCCTGCTGATTGACATAAACACGTCTGTTGTTGAACTTGGAGATGCACGTGGTAACCTACTTGCTGCACATGCCTTGTCGGGCTGCAACACTGTCTCTTACCCATTCAAGAAGGGTAAAGCTTCTGCAATAACAGCTATAAAGAAGCACCGAGATCTCGACCTGCACTCATTTGGAGAACCAAACGCTGATCTTGAAACAGTCCTACGTTCTGGGAAACTCTTCATGTGACTTCTCTACGGTAGCAAGAAAATAGTTGCTATGGCAGATTTGCGTCAAAAGACTTTCAGTAGCAAATCGACTATGCCACCGATCAAAACACTTCCACCGACAGAGCCAGCGCTCGAGTGCCATATCCTTCGGGCGCATCTTCAATGCATTCTTTGGAAAGCAGCAGATCAGAAAGATCTCGATTCGATTCAACCTCGATTTCACCAAGTTCGGATGGCATGTGGACAATGGAGTTCTGCAACCTGAAACTGGAATCGAAATCTCATGTGCTCCAGAACTCATGAAAGTGATTGCATGTGGTTGTGCTTTAGATAGACCTTGTGCCAGAGCCTCGTGCAGCTGCAAGTCAGCTGGACTATCCTGTACATCATACTGTAAATGTTCAGATTCTGAAGTCAGTTGTCAAAATGAGTTCACAATACTTGTTGCTGATGGCCACTCTTCAGAAAGTGACTGTAGTGCAGATAAAGCAGATTAGATAAGATCTGTTATATAATTATTCTTGGACTGTTTCTATGATAATTTGCATTATTAACAGCTGCAAATGTTTTTGCATTTTGTTGTGCATTGTCACCATTGATAATGAATGTAATTGATTGTTTTGCAAGAAAATAACCCTATTTAAGACAAAATCATGTTTCTGTTCAAACTGGCTCAATATTATAATGTTTTATATGAATATTTGGTGGCCATCTTGGATTTATACATGGTAATAAGTGTTCCTAATATTATTTTATTGCCTTAATCGGATTTCTAGTACCCCAAACCATAGGTTGCAGCCTCAAAATCATTTTTATATCAAAATTGGTTCAAAAGTTACAATGTTTTACGCAAAAATTATCAGGTTTTGGCGGCCATCTTGGAATTATATAGGGTAAGAAGTGTTTCAAACAGTAATGTATTGCTTTAATTGGATTCCTCATACCACAACACATAGGTTTAGGCGTCAAAATCACCTTTCTATCTGAACCAGTTACAAATTTATGACGTTTTACGCAAAATATGCAAATATTTTGGTGTCCATCTTGGATTTATGCAAATTAAATGTTTTCTACACACTTATATTTGTTTGGAATTAATTCCACATATCTCCTTACCGTAAATATATGACCAAATGTATTATCTTGTGGTGTTTACATAAAAAATAATTATATTTTCAAAAACTGTGATTTTCGGTGGCGGCCATCTTGAATTTTGGCTATAAAAAAAAATGTTCAACGATGCCACCGTGGCATCATGCAGTTTCTGTCTCAGGATACCCCAATAAGCCCAAAAACACAATAAAACATTGAAATCCAAATATTGCAAGATTCCGACCCTCTGCCTCCTGACTAATGGGCGACATAAAGAATCTGCAACAACGTTGAGCAACGCGGTAAACAAACAAGGACCTCCTGGGCAGCCACTACAACCCTGTGGGGAGCGCCCCGGTTCACAGGAATCACAGACACAGTGTTACAGTTCAGGTAAATCATTTAACTAACTAGCTGTTAACACGGAGCACTGGGACTAAATCCCGCTCACTGTGGCTGTCAGGTCCAGAAAAACGTTGAAAGTGCCAGTGGCGAAACCAAGGTAAGTGTAAGCAGGGTC
>JACEEZ010006501.1:64368-77526 GCA_016584305.1 Chionoecetes opilio | reverse complement strand
GGGCCCTTGATCAATTTGGGCCAATGTCTTACGAATACCCAAATGACACCCGCTGTGTGGTGAGCAGCTACATGCGTGGCGAGCCCCTTAGCTCCAGGTAGTCGTCCTCCGCGTCGAATAGACGATTTTCGACCACCTTCAGTCCTGGTGGAGGTCGGTCGCCTTGTTCAACTGCGACTACCGCGGCCGACATCTCGTCCTGGACGTCAGCAGGAAGAGCAATCAATTGAATGGTGTCTAGCCGCAGGCGGGACAACCCATCGACATGGGCCTGTGCCTTTCCTGGCCTATGCTTGATCTCGAAGTCATATTCCTCTAAGGAACAGGCCCACGTATGGAGCAGGCGGTCTTCCAACTTCATAGAACGTAGCCCACAGGAGACTGTGGTGGTCCGTGAAGATGTGGATCTTGTTGCAAAGCAAATAGGAGCGAAACTTCCGTACTGCCCAGACGATACCGAGACATTCCTTCTTCGTCGCGCTATAGTTCTTTTCAGAAGTGGTTAGGGTGCGGCTTTCATAGGCGATGACTCTTTCCTTATTGTCTTGAGTCTGGGCAAGGATCGCACCCAGGCCCAGATTACTGGCATCCGTATATAGACGGAAGGGTAGCTCGAAATTCGGGAAAGTAGTGACAGGGGGTTTCGTCAGTGCCCGTTTAAGATCGCGAAAGGCTGCCTCACATTCGGTGGTCCAGTTCCAGGTGACTTTAGGGCTCGTCAGAAAGTATAGTGAAGCGGCTCGGGTTGAGAAGTTCTTAATGTACAGCCGGTAGTAGGCGGCCATACCCAGGATAGATAGATAGATATTATAGTTTTAAGGCGCCGCAACTGCGGGGTTATTGACGCCTGCTTACACAAGATACATGAAAAGTAATATTAAAAAATAAAATTTATGATAGAATAAAAATATTTAAAAAAACAAAATACAGAAAAGAACAATAGTACATTAAAAACAATAATAAGTGAATTTTAAAAACATCATAACTTGTTGAGAAGGCCAGCCCTCTCAATAAAGGTATGGACTTCGTGTCTCGGAGAGAAACACCTCTCTCCCAATGCCAGGGAGAGACGGTAGGCACCGTCCGACCCGCGACACCGGGACAAAAATTGCTCACGTAGGTCCCCAAGACTAGGACCCTCGACCAGCAAGTGCCGCACAGTTAAGGGGACCAAGCAATCATCACAATAAGGAGGGTGGCCCCCCTCCATGAGGAACCCATGTGTATATAGTGTGTGACTAATACGCAATCGTGCCAAGGCAGTCTCCCATCTCTGGGAGAGACCGCAGTATTGATTGATTGAATGATTATATTTTTAAGGCGCCGCAACTGCGGGGTTATTGACGCCTACTTACATATGATACATGAAAAGTAAAACTAATAAACTATATTTAAGATAGAATAAAAATATTTAAAATAACGAAATACAGAAAAGAACAAGAGTACATTAAAAACAATAATAAGTGAATATTAAAAATATCATAACTTGTTGAGAAGGCCAGCCCTCTCAATAAAGGTATGAACTTCATGTCCCGGAGAGAAACACCTCTCTCCCAATGCCAGGGAGAGACGGTAAGCACCGTCCGACCCGCGACACCGGGACAAAAATTGCACACGTAGGTCCCCAAGACTGGGACACTCGACCAGCAAGTGCCGCACAGTTAAGGGGCACCAAACAATCATCACAGTAAGGAGGGTGGCCCCCTCCATGAGGAACCCATGTGTATATAGAGTGTGACCAATACGCAATCGTGCCAAGGCAGTCTCCCTCTCGGAGAGACCGCAGTAGCTCCAGTCCTCGATACTTTGGCGGATGACGCGCAGTTTTATTTTGCCTATAGTAATCCAACGTTCCTGCCAACTGTTGTGAACTCATCTATGGATTGCCGAGCGCAGGTTCGTAGCCGGCACTGCAAACTGTGATAGAGCTGGTCATTCTAGCTGCAGCTTGTGCCAAGGATCAGATTCCTCATTACCGGCAACACATACATGTCGCCGGTAACCCAACTAAAGCTGACGTCCGGCCGCGCCTCTCAGCAGAATAAAGCCATCCAGGATGGCATGACCAGCGGATGGGGAGACTTAAAATTACAAGTGACTGAAGAGCACTACAAGAACACTAAAATTGTAAAAGGAGACATCCCGGAAGAGTAAGAATAGTCATGAGAGGCAGATAAAATAGCACTTATTTCAGCGTAAAAAACATATGAAACACTTGGAATGCTGACGGACTTGTTAAATGGATGGGAATACGACACAGTATCCAACTCCTCGTCTGATTGTGCGACCCATCAGTAAAGAAAGGGACAGAATCACTGATGTGTGCAATAGTGTCTAAAATGGCACGCTCAGCCTGACGAGGTAAAGACCCTTTTGAGAGGGAAGGCTTTGAAGGACACTTCTGGAAGAAGCATGGACCGACAAATTTCCCCCTTCATTTTTCTCACTCTTGCCTAAACCTTGAACACCGGGTAGAGCTCAGAGTTGTACTTATATAAGCCTCAAGAGGATGACGAGCCTCTTCATTACACGGACGGTATCGAGCTCTGGATCTGTGAAAATATATTTTAGGTCTACTGAGTGGGCCGCGATATGTATGCGCCCTCAGCACGGCGGAGGATCCTCGCTGCCGTACGACCTGATTCCACCACGGACAGGACCGACGAGTGAAAGAGCCAGAAGTGCGGGGATGCCAGCGAGGCTGCAAAATGATTCGAGACACACAAGTAATCTACGCCTCATCTATTGTCTGAAAGTCATCTATATGATGTTAACAAACACAAGCCTTGTGAAAGCCCTCCACAGTATGACACGGAGAGGCACCATTTTGGGAGACACGGGAAGGGGGCGATGACATGCTTAAGTCGTATGGGATAATGGTCACTTTCTCGAGAGAATCGGCCAACCTCCGTGAGAAAGTCAAGGGCGACCTGTGGACTGCAGAGGTGATAGGTCAATAGCAGTCAATTTCCCGTCTGCGAATGGAAATGTGTAGGTTCGCTGGTTTAATATATTTGGTTGTTGCCATTTATAAGAGTTACGAGAGAATCACGGCGACGATTTATGTGGAATCTCCCCACAGAAAATGCCGCCCATTATGTCTCCAAGAGAAAAAAAGGACGGGGAAAGCTGGCGGATAAGATTCCTCAAGATCTTGGAGAGGTATGTCGTCATTGGAGGTAGATATATTGAGCAGACAGTTGTAGGTCTTGTGCAGATGGATTACGACTGCTACAGCCTGCAAGGGTGATTGCAGCGGGATGACAGTTAAATGGACTCCAGACGATGGTAAAGGCCACACCACCACTAAAGCCACCACATAATGAGAGGTGGTGTAGTGACAGGATAAAAACCTGTCGGGCAGAGAAACGATTCTATATGCCCTATCATTGTTTCTGTAACATAGAATTACTGGGTCCAATCTCGTTGATGAGAAGGGACTAGTTCTTCACAGTTTGCACGTTATCCACGAAATTCCATGGAGGATAAGATGTTATTTCGTGCGTGAAGATGATGCAATAGAAGCTCTACGCTTGTAGACGCTGCGTATTTGAAAGGCCCAACATCTTTTTGTGTTGGTAGAAGATTGGTAAACTACTTTTTCATTCTTTTTCAGATGTTGATTGGCGTTTGTGTAGATCCGGTGGGAAATTGGCGTCTCATAAGAGACCTGCAGCAGTAGTAGAGACCGTAGTCCCACCAAAAGATGCCGATTTACTGACAGAAGATTTACCACTTCTAGTTACTGAATCCTATGGCTATCAACTACTTGTGTGTCCATAAGTGTGAGACACCTTCGCCATCAGCGTGTTAAGAGCTGTTGTCGTAGCGTTCAGGGGTGGTAACAGGGGCAGTGATATAAGGAGTCACTCAGTACTCCACAGCTATCAGTAGGTGTATATTACGCAAGTCCATCCACTCCTGCAGCAATTGAGATTTTCAGGACCTGGAGGGACGCCCACTGTTCTAAGGAATCAGTGGAACTGCGAGTTCGCTTCTGAGAATCCTATTCAAGGATGGGTTTTGGGAGCCTCTTGAGAGGAGGGAGTCCCTATGTATATCTCCGTGTGCGGCAGCACTACCACGAGAGGGGGTGGAGGCTCATTATGAGAGAGTCAGCAGACTCCACAGAATCGAAGGTCAATACGCGATAAACTTATTCTTCACTGGAGGATGGATTAGGTATAAGAGAATGTGGTGGTGGAACTGCAGGAAGGCTGATTAGGAGTCGTAGAAGAAGCAGCGCCATTCGCGGATGCTTTAGTCATGCTTCTCCCGCCTTGCTTGTCTGTGGGAAAGTTCTCTTCGGCGCTCCCAAGAGGATAAATTAGAGATCGGCCCCCAATAAAGGATGTCTTTCTTCTAATTGTAATTCCCACAACTGTCCGGGAACCGGTGGAGTCTGGAGTGACGTACAGGTCAGCACCGTGGCATGGGAACCAACGCGAGCATCGACACAGCCCGAGGAGGGGAATTACAATCTTTTTTGCCTTGCCCAAAGCTGTAGACACTCATACGCATCTGCATAGGGCGGTCGATAAAGGCTTTTAACTTTAGAGGACTGATGGAATCGGGGAGACTTGATCCGTAGAAAGTTCTACTGATCATGTTTTGCTTTCTCTGACCTTGTAGACCTGTTGAAACTCTTTCCGCGGCACATGTTTAGTATTTCTGCTCC
Source organism: Chionoecetes opilio (assembly GCA_016584305.1). NCBI lineage: Eukaryota > Metazoa > Arthropoda > Malacostraca > Decapoda > Majidae > Chionoecetes > Chionoecetes opilio. The sequence goes on along the minus strand of JACEEZ010006501.1, from coordinate 72,848 downwards.
GAAAACTGAGAGGTCGTAGTTTTAGACTCCGCCTTTGCTGGTATTAAATTTTGGATGAGGTTTGAATGTATCCAAAAATATATTGGTCATCTGTGATGGGCATGGGAAGAGTCCGAGCTGAGTAAGGTCCTTGCTCGGATTAGAAACCCCCTGCCATACCGTTTAGGTGGCCTTCGGATCATTCCAAATCTTTCTCCAAATACCGCGGCCGCAAGGAAAAATTTGCCACCCACTTTCCTTATAATACGCCACGTAACAAGAAGGGGTAAGGGCTGGGCGGACAGGTGGGAATAGATGTCGAGTTCCTCAAAAGTGTTGGGATGTAGCATAGAAGGGCGTCTCCAAATATTACAGAGCGTAATGAGTTCGGCTCTGAATGTCTCGCTCCAATTTCCATCCTTTGTGGCTTCCTATAAGCAGAGGAGGCATCATCTGCTGCAGCAAAATTTATGATAGCACCTATTGTTCGTCCATTGTTCATCATAAATAATGACGTGCGGCGAACCACACTATAAGCCTGAAAAAAAATATGTAAGCTCTTAAGCACGGCTGGGACCAAGTGGCCAGAAGGAAGGTGTCCAACGTAGAAGTGCCCCTAGGGCCAGGCCGTCTCTCAATTCCGTCTGCGTCCTTGAAGCGGGGATCGTCAGACCGGGGAGCGAGGAGGAAGGCGGCTGCGCTTCGTGCCACGTTCGGGCCTGGAAAGGCGCCAGAGTGGCAATGTGAGAGGATCCAAAGGGAGTGACCGCGGACAAGCGACTTCAGGGAGAGAGGCAGGCCGGGGTAAATTTTTAGCTTGATAAATAAACAAAAATACTCAACTTCCCACGTCCCACCCACCACGGGCCCAACGAGGGGAAGCTGTCTGTTGGGGAAGGACCTCACCCAACAGCTCCAGGGGTTAGCGGGAAAAGTATACGCTTCGGTTGTCTAGTGTTGTGGTGCAGCCGCGGGACCATGCGGGCCCACCAGGCAACCTCCGCGTGGCCTAGCCAAAAACGCATGACCAGCCGATTGATCCAGCGGGGCCACACTGGACCTTCCGTCTACCGCAACCCCCCTACAAAAGGAGCGTGTTTGCCCACCGAAGTGACTACAAACCCGCCCAGCGGTGGAATCAACCCAAGAAAAGGGGCGCGCCGGGAATATACGGATGCCCACGCACGGCAACACGTGGGGAGCGGAGCGTGAAGTTTAAAAGGAAGAAGAAGCGTGAGACGGAAGAAGATGGGTCTCACCGGGCCTAGAAATGCCTAAGAAAGGAGAGAAAGGGGAAGGAAAGCATAAAGGCTAGCGACATCACCGGAAGGCTCCACCTCCCAGTGACGAAGGGGGGGGTGCATTGGTCCACGAGGTTGCGGCACCGAACCCTAACAATGGCAGGCAGGCCTCCAGGAGTAGGTGGCGGTCGACCACGGTTCAAGCCCTGCCACCACGACAAGGTGACTCCCCACACGGGGCCATACCAGGAACGACTGCAACTCCTTAGGAGTGGTTGGAGTCGAGAGGTCGTCGATAGCTGCCAATTTCCCGGGGGTCTGCCGTGATACCCTCGCCAGACACAACGTGACCAAGGAACGCAGTTTTCACGCCGTGCCGGGGCGCATTTCGATGGTTTCAGTGTAAAAACCCGGCGACCTGTAGTCGCTCAAGAACGCAACGTAGGGGGTTAGATGTTCTTCCCAAGGGGCTGAGAATACTATTATGTCGTCGAGGTAACAAAGACATTTTACCCAGTTCAAACCTTTTCCAAACACTTGGTCCATGAGTCTGGAGCATGTTGGGGGTCCGTTACATGGGCCGAAATGCCACACGTTTGACTCAAAAAGCCGTCCAAAAATGGTGCAGAACGCCGTCTTGTGTCAGTCTTCTTCGCGAATAGGAATTTGCCAGTACCCGGCCTGTAGGTCCAGGGTCGTAAACCAGGCCGATCCGTGTAGTGCTTCTAGTGTGTCATCGATGCGCGGCAGGGGGTGGCGTCTTTGATGGTCACGTTGTTTAGGCGCCGGAAGTCAAGGCGAACCTCCGCCCGGGGATCCGTCCTTTTGGTGGTCATCATACCGCTGCGGCCACAGGCTGTGTGAGGGCCGGATTACACGCTTTTTGAAGCACTTTCTGAATCTGCTCGTCTTCCTCCTCAAACCCTGCTGCGTGTGTCTCGCCATGCCCCGGGGTACCAGGGTAATCCAGGGAAAGCCTAAAGGTGCAGGTGTCTAGCAGGGCGTCGTGTCAGCGTGTCTAGTAGGGCGTCGTAGCAGCGTAGAGTTTCACCTCCGCCCTAGCCGCCGCTAGTGTCTCGCCCCAATGCCCAGTGGTCCCCAAGGGCCCTGAAGAGAGGACACAGGGGCAGGTAGTGTGGTAGGACTCGTGGCATCGTAGAGTTGAAAGTACCTAACCCCTGGGCAAAGCGGAGCGCCCCTTCGTCGCCTTGCTGTGGCCTCGTTTTATTCCTGTGGTCCAGGAGAAGACCCACAGGCGCGGGCTGTGTGCAGGGACGGCATGGTCTCGTAGAGTTGCACTTCCCGCCCCTGGGGCAACGAAGAGCCCCAAACTGTTTGCACCGCCGCGGCCCCGTCATCTCAGGGCCAAAGGGGCAAACGGAGCACCGGAGGGGGGGCGTCAAGGGCGGGGCGTGTGTTGGCGCGGCCGTGTGGGACTCAGCCACATACTTGTGCGCGCGTAGCGCATCCATGATGTGTCGTCCAGGAGGTTGGCCAGAAAGGCTTCGGTTGAAGCTCGAAGGTTGTGATGCAATCGGGAAATCGGTTGCCGGGAGATCCTAATGGAGGCGGTTTTTTGCGATCCATTGTGTGGTGGGAACCTGGGGAGGGAGAATTAGCCAACCCTACATACGTATATATATCATTCGTGGAACCTGTGGAAGGAGAATTAGCCTAACCCTACCAAATTATATATCATTCAGGGGAAAACCTGTGGAGAGAAAATTAATTTATTACCGCGGTCTTCACCATCACTAAATCTGAAATAGAAACACTATTTACACCAGTATCTCCAGGAACGTGAAAATGGTAGACCTAACATGGCATGAACATAACAGGGCACAGGGCAACGGGAGGGTCCCCGAAAATGACCATGACCTGTGCTGGTGAATCGATACCGTTTAAACCCGTAGGGTCTACAGGGCCTGAACTTTGGCCAGAAGACGGGCGAAACCCCCCGGGACTGAAGGGGTAGGGTTATCCTGCATTCCTGGCCTCTTCTTGCCCAGAGAACCGTGGGGGGATTACTAGGTGGGCGCCACTCCTCGGCCCCCGAAGAGGGAGGATGTGGTGGGAATCGCCATTCATCAGCCCCCACGGCCCCACCCTACTACCTACACACCAAGCGCGGGGAGGACCTTAACCATACCTCAGGTCTATTGTCACGACCCTACCATACCTCCCCTGTTCCGGGCGCTGGAGACTTGACAAGATCGGTGTGCTGCGTATCCACCCCGCCGGGTACGTTTAAACCCCGCACGGGTCTACAGGGCCTAACTCGAGCCAAGGCTCAGGGAGCATCCCCCCGGGTAAAAAAAGGATGGGAACGGGTGAGTCGATCGTGGGCCAGGTCCTAATTAACCCCGGCCCCCCCGGCACGGTGCTGATACTACACTCGCCACCTGGAGGGCAGAGTAATTTTTCCCCCCTCATACGACCGAGATGTGGGTAGGTATTATCCTCCCCCGGGCCCCCAGGGACGCCAGGGAGCCGAGTTAATACTTCTCCCTCGTACGACCGACCCGTTATCCCCCCCCTAAATGGTTAGTCCTTTCACGCTCAGGCACTTCATAAGGAACTCTCCCCCTAGCCCTAACCGTTACCTACCTATCCACCGGAGCACACGGTAGCCCGCCGAGCCGCTGCAGTCAGCTCGCCGTGCTAACCATATGGTCCCGGTGTTCGTCAGTCACTCCACACATTCATACTCTATATGGTGGGGACCTAATTCTCTCCCCTTATCTACAGCTAAGCCACGCCAGCGGGCTAGATCAAGGATCCTACTCACTGCGCCAATATGTTAAGCCCCACGCCGCCCTACTCCCGAAGGGGGGAAGGAATTTGCGTGCGCGGGCTCAACGGGGGGTGTTGATATAGCTCCTGTTTTAGCGGCACCCCAACCTGCTACGGTTCTATCCAATCGGCCGCTGTTCGTGGCATGACAATTAACCCCGGCACCCCTACCTAAAGGTGCCGAGTTGGGCATAACTCCTGGGTACCGATGAGGTACACGGGGCTGTGCCCGTAAAAGTCGGAGCTACGGGGATCTTACCTCCCCAGGCTAGTAACGCCCCGGCATTTGCCGGGGGGCGACCCTCCCTGTCCCCCCCTAGGCCCCTAGTTTGCATAGTTGCCCCGGGAGCATCCATTAATCGCCCGCCCCTGTCATGCACTGTCAATCATATAGATACATCACTATCTGCTGCGTCGCCTTCAGGAAGACCTGTATGTGGTACTCCAGAGGTCCTAAGGCCCGGCTGGGCAAGTCACGCCCTGCTCCGGGACCCTGGGGGTCCTCAGGCGAGGAACGCCAGGACGCAGGCTGGAAACAGGGTAGTCGTATTCCGTATAGTTTTCCTTACCAACCCAGGGTCGGCAACCTTAGGCATGCGGGCCAGACACTAATACACTAGTCTCGCTAGACGTCACCGCGACGCAGGACTGCACACCACCAAGTCTAGAAAGATTCTCCTGTCTCCTCTCCTCCAAGCAGGCAGGCGAGGCGTGGGCTCGTGGTTACAGGTCAAAGGGTATCTCAGTGCTGACACCCACGAAGTGAGGTGCAAGGTGACGGCGAGGAGAGAGGAGTCTTGGTTCAGCGTTAATCTTCCTTCTCCTCGCCTTCTCATTCCCTCACTCTCTCTCACCCTCTCTCACCCTCGCGGACGTTCATCTGCAGAATGCCTATCGTCAGCGACTTTGCAGGTGGCTGCTGCCCACCCTTTAGCGGGCTGATAAGGAAGATGTGGCGTAAGCATAAACACCATTGCCTCTCTCCCTATCCACCTCCGTCTTCAAAGCTCTCTCTTCTCTTCCTTCATTCTCTTTCTCCTTCTCTTCTTTCCTACTCCTCATTCTCCACGTTCTCAGCCCTCACAGTAAGTACTAGCAGGATACCCGGCGTTGCCCGTGTTTATTTTTTTTTGCATAATAATATGCATAATAATATCCCGTTCCGTCCCATCCCGTCCCGTCCCGCTCCGCCCCAACCCGTTCCTTCCCATCCCATCCCGTCCCTCCCCGTCCCGTCCCGTCCCGTCCCGTCCTGTCCCGTCCCGTCCCGTCCCGTCCCGTCCCTCCCCTCCCTAACCAATAATATCCGAAAAATGAAGTCTCCTAAAAAGTCTCCGAAAAGTCTCCGAATTGAAAAAATAAAACCGTAAAAACCTAAGTTAGAGCCTTCCGGTTCTAATGAGACCACTTACAGCCTTCTCCGACAAAAACTGTGGGAGGAGTACGGTAACAAACATATGGACATTGCCCTTTATATATTAGATTCCCCTCAACACCCGTTTTCTTTGCCTTTGTTAGTAAACGGACTGCTTTTCGTAAACAGACACTTGCCCACGCGACAGCGGGCCGAGATTGGGGACTTGGACTGCTGCTATTTTTGGGGGGCAGTGGCCAGTAGCCAGTGCTGAGCCAACAGACACATGAACACGTACCACATGAGTATAGAACTCTGTACGAAACGGTAAAATAAGAAAACGACATATGACGGTAACTAATACATTTTACAAGATATTGTAGTATGACTTAATGATGAACCGTTGGACTCCAGGGCTTTGTTTGAGAAGAAGAATTTGAGCGGCTTGCGCCGTTCGGGTTTCTGTACCCCTCTATCAAATGCTTTTGGGCGCCTCACAGTGGTATGTAAACAAATCCCCGCCGTTACCATGGAAACGACGACGCCACAGCTCAGACTGTGGGCTTTTGACCTCACCATTTTCCTCTACTGCCCTCTCTGCCCACGCACAGTACGGAAGTGTACTGGCGTACGCTGTAGCTACCTGACGACTATTTGATTATTGTTGTAATGGTAATTGTCGCTGAGAGAGGTGAAATGCTAGGAATCTCGGGCACCGTCAACCAACTACCGTCAATAACACTATAGTCGCCACTGCACTTTTGTCGCCAGGCGCTAAATATTACTAATTATAGCATCACTGTAGACTTGTATGTGCCACTGAAGACAGGTACTTAATATAAACTACTGTGCATGCCTCTTTAGTGGCACATACAATTATGTATCTGTAGTGATTATACAATTGTTAATATATGGCGCCTGACGACATATATGTGCAGTGGCGACTATAGTGCTATTGGCGGTAGGGTGTAGGGATACGTGAATAGGTTTATGAAACTGTCGCCAAAAGGAATTCTCGCAGAAACAACAACTGAGACCTGTCGCCGACGTGGTACACTCGTCGACGCAGACATTTTTGGTAACAGATCCACTTGGAATACATGAAAATGAAGAATAATGTGTATTTCATTGTTGGATACCACCATACCACCTGGTATGTAATCTCTGAATGCAGGAATACTGTTAAAAGCTTATTAAATGTATATATTGTGTACTGTAATATCATGCAAGATCAAGAACTGGAACTGTCGACGAAAATAGGCAGATGAAATGAAATGAAAATATGACAGTGCTAATATGATTTGACTAATGCTTCATGTTCGCTTATAATGTCAGATTACTGTGATAAATAATGCTGTTATGTATCTGCAGGTTATTTTCTCCTCTAACTCAGAGTTATGTACACATTTATATAGCTAACCTGCCACTTATAGAGATAATCTGAAGGCATATTTTTACAACAACAGGACATTCTGAAACAGAACTCCCCATTGTTTATATTTTTGTTTTGTCAAACATTATTATTTTCAACTTAACTAATTCAATTTACCTAAACTAAATCAATTGCTTAGATAACCTAGCTTTTCTAACTAATGAAATCTGGATTGTTTAGTAGCTGTCTATTAAATTATCAATCGTATTATCACATATCATTGCTGCCACATATTACACATTTGGAGCTGAAATACCTCCTCCGCCACCCTCGCCCGGGCCCTGTATATGCATCCTAACTAGTAAAAATATAACCAATAAAATTCCATGCTTACCTAATAACCTAACCTACCCTAACTGGTGGGTGAAAAAGGGGTATTTAAGATTAAGGGGTATACAGTATTTCTGTATAATGAAAAGGTATAAATAATTGAAATCACAGCAAAAGAAATGGTAAATATGCATTTTCAACCAATACTCCCTATTGACCAATACTCTTCTGAAATAACTGGCGGAACATCTTAAGAACAAGGGCTCCACGCTAAGCTAACCCAAATGTTGGCTCTACGTATTATACTTACTGTCCTTAACACATCTGTTTATATTTTAATGAGTGCCGATCCTTACTTTGCCTACATGGCCGATATAAAATTTCAGGTTCCTGAAAAAAACTAAGTCCAGCGAGATGCGCAATGTACGACGAGTTTGAGAAAGTAGTGCGAATCTAAGTAGTAAGTATAACCTAGGGGGTGGTCGAGGGGGGCCGGAGCCCCCCCGTTAGGTTAGAGTAGGTTAGGCTAGGTTAGGTTAGGGCAGGTTAGGTTAGTGTACAGCACGAGAGGCTCGAAGAGGGGTGCTAGGTTAGGTCTGTAGAGTTTGTCATCTTTAGAATAAAGGCTCAACCTCCTATCTTCTTCTTATAGCCAACAAGCTTGCCCAGCAAACACAAAGACGGAGGGCCTCCGGAGGCCCTCCGTATGTCTTACCGGCGGCCCGACGGAAGTGTACGACGTAGGGCCGCTGGGAATTTGCTCAGAGGCTCACCGGCGGGCCGCTCCCAGCGGCCCGCCGTAGGGCATATGACCATTTGCCGCTGTTATATTAACTGATTGAGGAATATTTACGGTTACACTTTCTAGGCATATTGCAGATACAGTAATGTTTTTAGAGGTGTTGCACAGACCATTAGCCGCTAAAGACTGATGGGCCCGTACCGAGAGTCATGCTGAAGGGCGAGCGACAACCTTCGTTGACTAAAGAAGGGTACCATAAAAAGGGATATTTTTCGGAACGAAGAGCAGCGACGACGGTCGTCAAAGACACGAAGGTGACCGTGTCTTAGTGCCGACCTACGTCGCTGCTCTTCGTTCCGAAAAATATCTCTTTTATGGTACCCTTCCTGTCAACGAAGGTCGTCGCTCAACCTTCATAATGACTCTCGGTACGGGCCATGGACTGCAACACCCATAAAACATTACTAAATATGCAATATGCTCTAAGTACAAGCCAAAATATTTTTGTCGTTATCCAGTAATATGATGAAGAGAACCACAAATCACTTTGGACTTCGTTATTTTTATTAACAAATAAATTCCGCATTGGATTATGGGAACAGCCATGAAGACGAGATGAAGAAGTGAATATTTTAACGAGTTAAAAAAATTAAAATTGGTAAAATACAA
>JACEEZ010006501.1:20000-63315 GCA_016584305.1 Chionoecetes opilio | reverse complement strand
AGTTACGATCGTGGGCCAGGTCCATGAACCCCAGACCCCCCGGCACTGGTTGCTGATACTTACACTCGCCACTGGAGGCAGACGAAATTTTTCCTCCTCATACGACCGAGATCGTGGTCTAGGTACTACCTCCCCGGCCACCAGGAACGCCAGGGAGCCGAGTTAATACTTCTCCTCCTCCGTACGACCGAACCCCTTATCCTCCCCTAAATAGTTAGTCATTTCACGCTCAGGCACTTCATAACGGAGCTCTCCCCTAGCCCTAACCGTTACCACCTATCCCACCGGAGCACGACAGGTAGCCGCCGAGCCGCTGGCAAAGTCAGCTCGCCGTGCTAACCATATTAGGTGTTCGTCAGTCACTTCCCACACAGTTCATACTTATATGGTGGTGATGGGTGGACCTATTACTCTCCCCTTATCTACAAGCTAAGCCACGCCACGCGACTAGATCAAGGAGTCCTACTCACGCGCCAATATGTTAAGCCCCACGCCGCCCTACGCACGAAGGGGGGAAGGTACATGTTTGCGTGCGCGGGGCTCAACGTGGGGGGTGTTTGATATAGCTCCTGTTTTAGCGGCACTCCCTAACGTGCTACGGTTCATTAATCCAATCGGGCGTGGTCGTGGGCATGACAATAAGCCCCGGAACCCCTACCTAAAGGGCCGAGTTGGGAGCCTAACTCCTGGGGGGTACCGATGAGGTACACGGGGCTGTGCCCGAACGTCGGAGCTACGGGGAGTTACCTCCCAGGCTAGTTAACGCCCGGCATTGCCGGGGGGCGACCCTCCCTGTCCCACCCTAGGCCCCTAGATTGCATAGTTGCACCGGGAGCATCCATAATCGCCCGCCCCTGTCATGACACTGTCAAATCATATAGATACATCACTATCTGCGCCGCGCCTTCAGAAGACCTGTATGTGGTACTCCAGAGGTCTAAGCCCGGCGGGCAAGTCACGCCGCTGCTCCGGGGGACCCTGGGGTGTCCAAGGCCGTATGTGGAACGCCCAGGAACGCAGGCTGGAAACAGGGTTAGTCGGCTTCCGTTAATAAGTTTCCTACACAACCCAAGGGGTGGCAACCTTAGCATTGCGGGCCAGACACTAATACACTAGTCTCGCTAGACGTCACCGCGACGCAGGACTGGCAACCACCAATGTCTAGAAAGATTCTCCTAGTCTCCGATTCTCTCCAAGCAGGCAGGCGAGGCGTGGGCTTCGTGGTTACAGGTCAAAGGGTTATCTCAGTGCTGACACCCACGAAGTGAGGTGCAAGGTGACGGCTAGGAGAGAGGAGTCTGGTCAGCGTTAATCTCCTTCTCTTCGGCCTTACTCCTTCCCTCAGCTTCTTCTCACCCTCGCTCACCCTCGCGGACGGTTTTCATCCCTGCAGAATGCCTATCGGCAGCGACCTTTGCAGGTGCTGCGGCCACCCTTTAGCGGGTAGATAAGGAAGATGTGGCGTCGTAAGCATAAAAACACATTGCCTCTCTCCCTATCCACGACTCCGTCTTCAAAAGCTCTCTCTTCTCTTCCTTCCTTCTCTTTCTCTCTTCTGTCTTTCCTACCCTCATTTCTCCACGTCCAGACACCTCACAGTAAAGTACTAGCAGGATACCGGCGTTGCCGTGTTTATTTATTTTTGCATAATAAAATATGGGCCAAGTTAAATAGTATCCCGTATTCCGTCCCATCCGTGCCCGTCCCGCTCCGGCCCCAACCCGTTCCTTCCCATCCCATCCGTCCCCTCCCCTACCCCGTCCCTTCCCGTCCCGTCCCGTCCAGTCCGTCCCGCTTCCCGTCCCGTCCCGTCCCGTCCCTCCCCTCCGCTAAACAGATAAATATCGAAAAATGAAGTTCCTAAAAAGTCTCGAAAAGTCTTCCGATTGACAAAAATTAAAACCGTAAAAACCTAAGTTAGAGCCTTCCGTTCTAATGAGACCACTACAGCCTTCTCCGACAAAAACTGTGGTGAGGAGACGGTAAACCAGAGACATATGGACATGCCCCTTTATATATTAGATTCCCCTCAACACCCGTACTTCTTGCCTTTGTTAGTAAAGGACTGCTTTTCGAAACAGGACCACTTGCCCCAGCGGGACAGCGGGCCGAGATTGGTGACTTGGACTGCTGCTATTTTTGTGGGGGGCAGTGGCCAGAAGTAGACAGTGACTGAGCCAACAGACTACATGAACACGTCCACATGAGTATAGAACTGAGCATCACTGTACGAAACGGTAAAATAAAGAAAACCGAACATATGACGGTAAACTAATACATTTTAGCAGATATGTGTAGTATGACTATGATGAACAGTTGGACTCCATGGCTTTGTTTGAGAAGAAAGAATTGAGGCGGCTTGCGCCAGTTCGGGTTCTGTTACCCTCTATCAAAATGTTTTGGGCGCCCTCACAGTGGTATGTAAACAAATCCCGCACCTGTTTAACCATGAGGAGAAGTCGACGAAACGACCAAAGCTCAGACTGTGGCTTTTGACAACATTCACCCATTCCTCTAACTGCCCAGTATCTCTGCCCACGGCACAGTCCGGAAGTGTAACGGCGTACGCTGTAGCTACCGTGAACGACTATTTGGATTATGTTGTGAGATGGTAATTGTCGCTGAGAGAGGTGAAAATTCTAGAATGCTTCGGGTGCACTCGTCAACAATAAACTACCGTCATAACTACTATAGTCGCCCACGCACTTTTGTCGCCAGGCGCGCCTAAATATTAACTAATTATAGCCATCACTGTAGACTTTGTATGTGCAATGAAGACGGGTACTAATATAAACACTGTGCTGCCTCTTTAGTTGGCACCATACAATTATGTAATGCTGTAGTGATTTACAATTGTTAATATATGCGCCTGACGACATAATCTGTGCAGAGTGGCAGACTAGTAGTGCTATGGCGGCGGTAGGGTGTAGGGATACGTGAAATAGGTTTATGAAACTGTCGCCAAAGGAATTCTCGCAGAAACAACAACTGAGACCTGTCGCCGACGTGGGTACACTCGTCGACGCAGACATTTTGGTAAACAGAGATCCAGATTGAATACATGAAAATGAAGAATAGAGTGTGTATTTCATGTGGATACCACAGCATACCACCTGGTATGTAATCTCTGAATTGCAGGAATACTGTAACAGCTTTAATTAAAGGATAGTATATTGTGTACTGTAGATACATGCTAAGATCAAGATAACTGGAACTGTCGACGAAAAATTAGGCCAGATGAATATTCAATGAAAATTATGAACAGTATGCTAATAGATTTGAACTAATGCTATGTTCGAGCTTATAATGTCAGATTACTGTGATAGAAATAATGCTTTATGTATATGCAGGTTATGTTTTCTCCTCTAACGCATGGATGTACAGATTTATATAGCTAACCTTGCACTTATAGAGATAATCTGGAGGGCATATTTTTACAACAAGAGATGACATTCTGGAACACATGAACTCCCCTATTGGTTATATTTTTGTTTTTGCAACACATTTTATATTTACAACTTAACTTATTCAATTTACCATACACTAAAGTCAATGCTTAGATAACCTTAGCATGTGTTCTAACTAAATGGAAATATGGATTGTTTAGTGCTGTCTATTAAATTATCAAATCGAATGTGATCATCATATCATTTGCTGCCACTATATTACACATTTTTTGGAGCTGAGACTAACCTCCTCCGCCACCCTCGGACATAGGGGGCCCTGTGAGTGTATGCATTGTGCCTAACTAGTAAAATAAATATATACCGAGAATAAAATTGCCATGCTATACCTAAAACCTAACCTACCCTTAACTGGTGGCGTGAAAAAGGTAGGTCTTCTAAGATTAAGGGGCTATACAGTATTTTCTGTATAATGAAAAGTATAAATAATTACAGAATCACCAGCACAAAAGAAATGGTTAAATATAGATTTTCAAAACAATACTCCTATTGAGACCATATACTACTTCTGAAATAACACTGGCGGTATACATCTTATAGTAACAAGGGACGTACACGATACTAGAGTAACCATAATTGTTGGCTCTAGTTTATTATACTTACTGGCCTTTAACAATGTACTGTTTTATATTTTAATGAGTTTGGGCCGATCCTACTCTGGCCTACATGGCCGATATTAAAATTTCAGGTTCCTGAGGAAAAACTGTAAGTACAAGCGAGAGCGCAAATGTACGACGTAGTTTGAGAAAGTTAATTGCGAACATCTAAGTAGTAAGTATAACCTTAGAGGGGAGATGGTCGAGGGGAGCCGGAGCCCACCCCGTAGGTTAGAGATAGGTTAGGCTAGGTAGTAGGGAAGGTTGTTAAAGGGTATTATTCAAGGTTTGAGACGTAGGGTTGGGGGTACAGCACGAAGAGGCCTCGAAAGATGGGTGCTAGGTAGGTCTGTAGGTTGTTTTGTGCATGTATTTAGAATAAAGGCTCAACCTCCTATCCTTTTCTTATAGACAACAAGCTTGCTCAGCAACACAAGACGCGAGGCTCCGGAGGCCCTCCTGTATAGTATTACCGGCGGCCCGACGGAAGTTGTACGACGTAGGGCCGTGGACATGTGTGCTCAGAGGCTCACCAGGCGGGCCGCACCCAGCGGCCCGCCGTAGGGCATATGACCATTTGCCGCTGTTATATTAACTGATTGAGAATATTTACGGTTACACTTTCTAGGCATATTGCAGATACAGTAATGTTTTTAGAGGTGTTGCACAGACACCATTAGCCGCTAAAGACTGATGGCCCGTACCGAGAGTCATGCTGAAGGGCGAGCGACAACCTTCGTTGACTAAAGAAGGGTACCATAAAAGGGATATTTTTCGGAACGAAGAGCAGCGACGACGGTCGTCAAAGACACGAAGGTGACCGTGTCTTAGTGCCGACCTACGTCGCTGCTCTTCGTTCCGAAAAATATCTCTTTTATGGTACCCTTCCTGTCAACGAAGGTCGTCGCTCAACCTTCATAATGACTCTCGGTACGGGCCATGGACTGCAACACCCATAAAACATTACTAAATATGCAATATGCTCTAAGTACAAGCCAAAATATTTTTGTCGTTATCCAGTAATATGATGAAGAGAACCACAAATCACTTTGGACTTCGTTTATTTTTTATTAACACAAATAAATTCCGCATTGGATTTACATGGTGGAACAACAAATGAAGAACGAGATGAATGAAGATTGAATATTTGTAATCGAGATCCATTTCAACATTTAAATCATTTGCAGGCCATACAAAACATACAAAATTATGAACTATAAAATCAACCAGGATATTTTTGGTCAACCTTTTCAAACACTCAAATTAGCAGGATTTCCTTCCTGTACCTATCCATCCACCTTCATATACCACTCTGCTGTCATACCATCCTGTCTCTATAATATCATACGCCTTTCCTTTTAACATAAGGGCAGATGCGCTAGGGTCGACTCCACTGTAAATAAATAAATAAATAAATAAATAAATAAATATATATTAAATATATATATATATATATATAATATTATATATATATATATATAATATAATATATATATATAATATATATATATATATAGATATATATAATATATTATAAATATATATATATTATATATATAATATATATATATATAATATAATATATATATATATATATATATATATATATATAGTGACTGCAAAAAAAACTTAGGACAAGAACATCTTCAGATTTTTTGCCCTTCTCAGTGATGTGTAAAAATTTCTCGGGTTTGTCGTATATCTGACATCTCACTGGGCTGGAGGTTAGTCCTCACAGTGCTCCACATCGCTCAGGCTGCACTAAGATATGTATGAAGGGGAGAGGGTTGCCATCTTTGCTCCTTGCGCCTAAATTTCCCCTCCCCCCACCTTCCTCTACCCCCTCCCCCAGGTCTACAGATGCATTTTGCCTGACAAATCAATCCATTGTTAAGAAGACACATATAGTCACTTTGTACAGTGGTGGCAAGTCCATGAGCCAAATAGCATGGGAGACGGGAACCTCCAAAAATGCTGTCTCAATCTGGTGCATGCAGGCTCTAAATGATGAGTTGGTAACTAGTTTGGTGGAAAAAGAGTTAGAACGACCTCGGAAAATGTCAAAGACTTGCTTGCTTGGTCTTCTTTAACGTTTTCCGAGGTGGTTCTAACTCTTTTTCCACCAAACTAGTGGTGAGAGATGAGATGGTGTGAGACATGAATTAATAGAAGGGGTAAAAAAAAGTTCCTTTCGCAGGTTTATCCCTCCTCCTCTTCATGTCTCACACCATCTCACCACCACCACCACAGCTGTCACTATAACACACCCTCTTCCTCTTTCCCCCCACCACACACCCCTCCCTCCCACGGCATCCACACACCCCTAACTCCCTCCACACTACATCAAACACGGGAACAAGGAAGCTACAGAACGTGTCTCTAGCTTCCTTGCATGGGAATGAAGCGTAAAGTATACATGCACCCAGTTCCTGAAGTGAACAAGTTTTTTTTGTCGGGCCTGCCTCTTATTTTCTATCGGTGTCTGCCTGAAAATCCATGAAAATGTACTAGTTTTGACAGCATATTTGTATGTCTTTAAAACATTTCTGTCGCTTTGTATGTGTATTTATGAACTTATCCTTGTATTATTTCATTCTTTATCTTTTGGTTTCATGTCTGGCTCACCAGAAATCGTCGCGGTGATTCTCTTATAAATGGCAACAACCTAAATATATTAAACACAGGAGAACCAACACATTTCCATTCGCAGACGGGAACATTGACTGTTATTGACCTATCACTCTGCAGTCCACAGGTCGCCCTCGACTTCTCATGGGAGGTGGCCGATTCTCTTCGGGGAAGTGACCATTATCCCATACTACTTAAAGCAGTGTCCTCGACCCCTTCTCGATGTCTCCCAAAATGGTGCCTCTCTCGTGCAGACTGGGAGGGCTTTCAAAAGGCTTGTGTTTTTTAACATCATATAGATGACTTTCCAACAATAAATGAGGCCGTAGATTACTTTGTGTCTCGAATCCATTTTGAGCCCGCGAGACCCCCCCCACATCTGGATCTTTTCTCGCCGACCCCGTTCCGGGNTCACCAAGCCCAGGGGGAGCTCGTTGAAGACTCACCCAAGCTCCAGGGGTAGCGGGAAAGTATACGCTGGTTGTCTAGTGTGTGGTGGCAGCCGCGGGACCATGCGGGCCCACCAGGCAACCTCCGCTGGCCTATCCAACGCATGACCAGCCGATTGATCCAGCGGGGCCACACTGGACCTTCCGTCTTACCCAACCCCCCTACCAAAGGAGCGTGTTGCCACCGAAGGGAACTACAACCCGCCCGCCGGTGGACTCAACTCCCAGATAGAGGGGCGCGCCGGGAATATACGGGATGCCACGCACGGCAAACACGTGGGGAGCGGAGCGTGAAGTTTAAAAGGAAGAAGAAGCGTGAGACGGAAGAGAAGGGTCTCACCGGCCTAGAATCGCCCTAAGAAAGGAGAGAAAGGGGAAGGAAGCATAAAGGCTAGCGACATCACCGGAAGGCTCCACCTCCCAGTGACGAAGGGGGGGGTGCTTGGTCCACGAGGTTGACGGCCACCGAACCCAACAATGGCAGGCAGGCCGCCAGAGTAGGTGGCGCCGTCGACCACGGTTCAAGCCCTGCCACCACGACAAGGTGACTCCCCACAGCGGGGCCATACCCAGGAACGACTGCAACTCCTTAGGAGTGGTTGGAGTCGAGAGGTCGTCGATAGCTGCCAAGTTCCGCGGGTCTGCCGTGATACCCTCGCCAGACACAACGTGACCAAGGAACGCAGTTTCACGCCGTGCCAGGGCGCATTTCGATGGTTTCAGTGTCAAACCGGCGACCTGTAGTCGCTCAAGAACGCAACGTAGGCGGGTTAGATGTTCTTCCCAAGTGGCTGAGAATACTATTATGTCGTCGAGGTAACAAAGACATATTACCCAGTTCAAACCTTCCAACACTTGGTCCATGAGTCTGGAGCATGTGGTCGATCCGTTACATAGGCCGAATGCCACTACGTTTGACTCAAAAAGCCGTCCAGAACTGGTGCAGAACGCCGTCTTGTGTCAGTCTTCTTCGCGAATAGGAATTTGCCAGTACCCGGCCTGTAGGTCCAGGGTCGTAAACCAGGCCGATCCGTGTAGTGCTTCTAGTGTGTCATCGATGCGCGGCAAGGGGTGGGCGTCTTTGATGGTCACGTGTTAGGCGCCGGAAGTCAAGGCAGAACTCCGCCGGGATCCGTCCTTTTGGTGGTCATCACTACCGCTGCGGCCCACAGGCTGTGTGAGGGCCGGATTACCGCTTGTTGAAGCACTTTCTGAATCTGCTCGTCTTCCTCCTCAAACCCTGCTGCGTGTGTCTCGCCATGCCCCGGGGTACCAGGGGTAATCCAGGGGAAGCCTCAGGTGCAGGTGTCTAGCAGGGCGTCGTGTCAGCGTGTCTAGTAGGGCGTCGTAGCAGCGTAGAGTTTCACCTCCGCCCCTAGCCCGCCGCTAGTGTCTCGCCCCAATGCCCAGTGGTCCCCCAAGGGCCCTGAAGAGAGGACACAGGGGCAGGTAGTGTGGTAGGACGTCGTGGCATCGTAGAGTTGCACGTACCTAACCCCTGGGGCAAAGCGGAGCGCTCCTTCGTCGCCTTGCTGTGGCCTCGTATATTCCTGTGGTCTCAGGAGAAGAGCCACAGGCGCGGGCTGTGTTGCAGGGACGGCATGGTCTCGTAGAGTTGCACTTCCCGCCCCTGGGGCAACGAAGAGCGCCACTGTTTGCACCGCCGCGGCCCCGTCATCTCAGGGCCACAGGGGCAAACGGAGCACCGGACGGTGGGGCGTCAAGGGCGGGGCGTGTGTTGGCGCGGCAGTGTGGGACTCAGCCACATACTTGTGCGCGCGTAGCGCATCCCATGATGTGTCGTCCAGGAGGTTGGCCAGAAAGGCTTCGGTGAAGCTCGAAGGTTGTGATGCAATCGTGGATCGGTTGCCGGGAGATCCTAATGGAGGCGGTCTTTTGCGATCCATTGTGTGGTGGGAACCTGTGGAGGGAGAATTAGCCTAACCCTACATACGTATATATATCATCGCGGGAACCTGTGGAAGGAGGAAATTAGCCTAACCTACCATATATATATCATCATGGGAACCTGTGGAGAGAAAATTAATTTATTACCGCGGTCTTCACCATCACTAAATCTGAAATAGAAACACTATTTACACCAGTATCTCCAGGAACGTGAAAATGGTATGACCTAACATGGCATGACATAACAGGGCACAGGGCAACGGGAGGGTCCCCGACAATGTACCATGACCTGTGCTGGTGAATCGATACCGTTTAAACCCCGTAGGGTCTACAGGGCCTGAACTTTGGCCAGAAGACAGGGCGAATCCCCCCGGGACTGAAGGTGTAGGTTATCCTGCATTCCTGTCCTCTTCTTGCCCAGAGAACCGTGGGGGGATTACTAGGTGGGCGCCACTCCTCGGCCCCCGAAGAGGGAGGATGTGGTGGGAATCGCCATTCATCAGCCCCACGGCCTCACCCTACCTACCTATCACCACCAAGCGCGGGGAGGACCTTAACCATACCTCAGGTCTATTGTCACGACCCTACCATACCTCGCTGTTCCGGGCGCTGAGACTTGACAAGATCGGTGTGCTGCGTATCCACCCCGCCGGGTACGTTTAAACCCCGCA
The DNA here is from genome assembly GCA_016584305.1 of Chionoecetes opilio. Classification (NCBI taxonomy): domain Eukaryota; kingdom Metazoa; phylum Arthropoda; class Malacostraca; order Decapoda; family Majidae; genus Chionoecetes; species Chionoecetes opilio. The sequence goes on along the minus strand of JACEEZ010006501.1, from coordinate 53,599 downwards.
CGGGTCTACAGGGCCTAACTCGAGCCAAGGCTCAGGGAGCATCCCCCCGGGTAAAAAAAGGATGGGATCGTGGGCCAGGTCCTAATTAACCCCGGCCCCCCCGGCACGGTGCTGATACTACACTCGCCACCTGGAGGCAGAGTAAATTTTTTCCCTCCTCATACGACCGAGATCGTGGGCTAGGTACTTATCCTCCCCGGCCACCAGGCACGCCAGGGAGCCGAGTTAATACTTCTCCTCCTCGTACGACCGACCCGTTATCCTCCCCCTAAATAGTTAGTCCTTTCACGCTCAGGCACTTCATAAGGAACTCTCCCCCTAGCCCTAACCGTTACCTACCTATCCACCGGAGCACACGGTAGCCCGCCGAGCCGCTGCAGTCAGCTCGCCGTGCTAACCATATGGTCCGGTGTTCGTCAGTCACTCACAACATTCATACTCATATGGTGGTGGACCTAATACTCTCCCCTTATCTACAGCTAAGCCACGCCAGCGACTAGATCAAGGATCCTACTCACTGCGCCAATATGTTAAGCCCCACGCCGCCCTACTCCCGAAGGGGGGAAGAAAATTGTGTGCGCGGGCTCAACGGGGGGTGTTGATATAGCTCCTGTTTTAGCGGCACCCCAACCCGCTACGGTTCTATCCAATCGGCCGCTGTTCGTGGCATGACAATTAACCCCGGCACCCCTACCTGAAGGTGCCGAGTTGGGCATAACTCCTGGGTACCGATGAGGTACACGGGGCTGTGCCCGTAACGTCGGAGCTACGGGGAGCTTACCTCCCCAGGCTAGTAACGCCCCGGCATTTGCCGGGGGGCGACCCTCCCTGTCCCCCCCTAGGCCCCTAGTTTGCATAGTTGCCCCGGGAGCATCCATTAATCGCCCGCCCCTGTCATGCACTGTCAATCATATAGATACATCACTATCTGCTGCGTCGCCTTCAGGAAGACCTGTATGTGGTACTCCAGAGGTCCTAAGGCCCGGCTGGGCAAGTCACGCCCTGCTCCGGGACCCTGGGGGTCCTCAGGCGAGGAACGCCAGGACGCAGGCTGGAAACAGGGTAGTCGTATTCCGTATAGTTTTCCTTACCAACCCAGGGTCGGCAACCTTAGGCATGCGGGCCAGACACTAATACACTAGTCTCGCTAGACGTCACCGCGACGCAGGACTGCACACCACCAAGTCTAGAAAGATTCTCCTGTCTCCTCTCCTCCAAGCAGGCAGGCGAGGCGTGGGCTCGTGGTTACAGGTCAAAGGGTATCTCAGTGCTGACAGCCACGAAGTGAGGTGCAAGGTGACGGCGAGGAGAGAGGAGTCTTGGGTTCAGCGTTAATCTTCCTTCTCCTCGCCTTCTCATTCCCTCACTCTCTCCCACCCTCTCTCACCCTCGCGGACGTCATTGCAGAATGCCTATCGTCAGCGACTTTGCAGGGGCTGCTGCCCACCCCTTTTGCGGGCTGATAAGGAAGATGTGGCGTAAGCATAAACACATTGCCCCTCTCCTATCCACCTCCGTCTTCAAACTCTCTCTTCTCTTCCTTCATTCTCTTTCTCCTTCTCTTCTTTCCCTACTCCTCATTCTCCACGTTTTCAGCCCTCACAGTAAGTACTAGCAGGATACCCGGCGTTGCCCGTTTATTTTTTTTTTAAATAATATGCCAAAAATAAATCCCGTTCCGTCCCCATCCCGTCCCGTCCCGCTCCGCCCCAACCCGTTCCTTTCCCCCCATTTCCCCCCCCTCCCTCCCCGTCCCCTCCCGTCCGTCCCGCCGGTTTCCCCCCCGTCCCGTCAGTTCGCCCGTCCGTCCCGTCCTGTCCGTCCCGTCCCGTCCCGTCCCGTCCGTCCCGTCCTTCCCCTCCCGTCCGTCCCGTCCCGTCCCGTCCCGTCCGTCCCGTCCCGTCCTCCGTTTTCCCCCCCCTCCCAACCAATAATCCGAAAATTGAAGGGCCCTAAAAAGTTCGAAAAGTTCCGAAATTGGAAAAAAAAAACCGTAAAAACCCAAGTTAGAGCCTTCCCGGGTTTTAATGAGGACCACTTACAGCTTCTCCGACAAAAACGTGGAGGAGTACGGTAACAAACATAGGGGACATTGCCCTTTATATATTAGATTTCCCCTAAACACCCGTTTTCTTTGCCTTTGTTAGTAAACGGACTGTTTTTTGTAAACAGACACTTGCCCACGCGACAGCGGGCCGAGATTGGGGACTTGGACTGCTGCTATTTTTGGGGGCAGTGGCCAGTAGCCAGTGCTGAGCCACAGACACATGAAACACGTACCACATGAGTATAGAACTCTGTACAAAAACGGTAAAATAAGAAAACGACATATGACGGTAACTAATACATTTTACAAGATATTGTAGTATGACTTAATGATGAACCGTTGGACTCCGGGGCTTTGTTTGAGAAGAAAAATTTGAGCGCTTGCGCCGTTGGGTTTTCTGTACCCCTCTATAAAATGTTTTTTGGGCGTCCACAGTGGTATGTAAACAAATCCCCGCCGTTACCATGGAAACGACGACGCCACAGCTCAGACTGTGGGCTTTTGACCTCACCATTTTCCTCTACTGCCCTCTCTGCCCACGCACAGTACGGAAGTGTACTGGCGTACGTTTGTAGTACCTGACGACTATTTGATTATTGTTGTAATGGTAATTGTCGCTGAGAGAGGTGAAATGCTAGGAATCTCGGGCCCCGTCAAACCAACTACCGTCAATAACACTATAGTCGCCACTGCACTTTTGTCGCCAGGCCGCAAAAATATTACTAATTATAGCATCACTGTAGACTTGTATGTGCCACTGAAGACAGGTACTTAATATAAACTACTGGGGCATGCCTTTTTAGTGGCACATACAATTATGTATCTGTAGTGTTTATACAATTGTTAATATATGGCGCCTGACGACATATATGTGCAGTGGCGACTATAGTGTTTATTGGCGGTAGGGTGTAGGGATACGTGAATAGGTTTATGAACTGTCGCCAAAAGGAATTCTCGCAGAACAACAAACTGAGACCTGTCGCCGACGTGGTTTACAACTCGCCCGACGCAGACATTTTGGTAACAGATCCACTTGGAATACATGAAATGAAGAATAATGTGTATTTCATTGTTGGATACCACCATACCACCTGGTATGTAATCTCTGAATGCAGGAATACTGTTAAAGCTTATTAAATGTATATATTTGTGTACTGTAATATCATGCAAGATCAAGAACTGGAACTGTCGACGAAAATAGGCAGATGAAATGAAATGAAAATATGACAGTGCTAATTGATTTGACTAAGCTTCATGTTCGCTTATAATGTCAGATTACTGTGATAATAATGCTGTTATGTATCTGCAGGTTTTTTCTCCTTAACTCAGAGTTATGTACACATTTATATAGCTAACCTGCCACTTATAGAATAATCTGAAGGCATATTTTACAAACAAAAGGACATTCTGAAAAGAACTCCCCATTGTTTATATTTTTGTTTTGTCAAACATTAAATTTTTTTCAACTTAACTAATTCAATTTACCTAAACTAAATCAATTGCTTTGATAACCTAGCTTTTTTAACTAATGAAATCTGGATTTTTTAGTAAACTGTCTATTAAATTATCAATTTGTATTATCACATATCATTGCTGCCACATATTACACATTTGGAGCTGAAATACCTCCTCCGCCACCCTCGCCCGGGGCCCCGTATATGCATCCTAACTAGTAAAAATATAACCAATAAAATTCCATGCTTACCTAATAACCTAACCTACCCTAACTGGTGGTGTGAAAAGGGGTATTTAAGATTAAGGGGTATACAGTATTTCTGTATAATGAAAAGGTATAAATAATTGAAATCACAGCAAAAGAAATGGTAAATATACATTTTCAAACCCAAAATCTCCCCATTGACCAAATACTCTTTTGAAATAAAATGGCGGAACATCTTTAAAAACAAGGGCTCCACGCTAAGCTAACCCAAATGTTGGCTCTACGTATTATACTTACTGTCCTTAACACATCTGTTTATATTTTAATGAATGCCGATCCTTACTTTTGCCTACATGGCCGATATTAAATTTCAGGTTCCTGAGAAAAACTAAGTCCAGCGAGATGCGCAATGTACGAAGAGTTGAAGAAGTAGTGCGAATTAAGTAGTAAGTATAACCTAGGGGGTGGTCGAGGGGGCGGAGCCCCCCGTTAGGTTAGAGTAGGTTGGTAGGTTAGGTTAGGGCAGGTTTTAGGTTAGTGTACACACGAGAGGCTCGAAGAGGGGGTGCTAGGTTAGGTCTGTAGAGTCGTCATCTTTAGAATAAAGGCTCAACCCTATCTTTTCTTATAGCCAACAAGCATGCCCCAAGAACACAAAGACGGAGGGCCTCCGGAGGCCTCTCCAGTATGTCTCCGGGGCGGCCCGACGGAAGTGTACGACGTTAGGGCCCACACTGGGAATTGCTCAGAGGTCACCGGCGGCCGCTCCCAGCGGGTCCCGCGTAGGGCATAGACCATTTGCCGCTGTTATATTAACTGATTGAGGAATATTTACGGTTACACTTTCTAGGCACTATGGCATGATTACAGTAATGTTTTTGAGTGTGATGCAGCAGACCATTAGCCGATAAGACGAGGGGCCCGTTACCGAGAGTCATGTGAAGGGCGAGAGCGACAACCTTCGTGAATAAAAGAAGTGTACCATAACAGGGATATTCCCCCCCGGTGAAACGAAGGAGCAGCGACGGCGGTAACCACGTCGTCAAAGGACCCCCCCCCCCCCCCCATCCTCCCCAAACCGGGGGGGTGAAAAAAGGGTGACCGTGTCTTAGGGCCTACTACTGTTCACGCTGCTCTCACGTTCCGAAAAAATACTCTTTGATGGTACCCTTCTACGCAACGAGGTTCGTCGCTCAAACTTCATAATGACTCTCCAGGTACGGGCCATGGACTGCAACACCCATAAAAATTACTAAATTATGCTAATATGCTCTAAGTAACAATGGCAAAATATTTTTCGTTAATCCAGTAATATGATGAGAGAGACCACAAAGCACTTTGGACTTGGTTCTATTTTTATTAACACAAATAAATTCCGCATTGGATTTACATGGTGGAACAGCACATGAAAGAACGAGATGAGAAGAATTTGAATATTGTAATCGAGATCCATTTCAAACATTTAAATCATTTGCAGGCCATACAAAAACATACAAAATTATGAACTTGTAAAATCAACCAGATATTTATGGTCAAACTTTTCCAAACCACTCATAATTAGGCAGGAGTTCCTTCCTGCTACCTATCATCCTATCCTCATATACCACCTGCTGTCATACCATCTGTCTCTAGAATATCATTACGCCTTTCCTTTTACATTAAGGCAGATGCGCTAGGGTTCGACTCACTGTAAATAAATAAATAAATAAATAAATAAATAAATAAAATATTATATATATAGATATATACTATATATTATAATGTATAGTATATATATATAAATATATACATAAATATATATATATATTATATATATATATATACATATCATATATATATATAGATATATATATATATATATATATATTATATAATATATATAGTGACATGCAAAAAAAACTAGGACAAGACACTCTTCAGATTTTGTTGGACCCTTCTCAGTGATGTGAAAAATTTCCGGGTTTGGTTAGTATATCTGAAATCTCACTGGGCAGGAGGTTAGTCCTCAGAGGCTCCGCACATCGCTCAGGCTGCACTAAGATATGTATGAAGGGAGAGGGTTGCCATCTTGCCTGCATTGCGCAAAATTTCCCCCTCAACCAACCTCCTGCTAACCCCCTTCCCCCAGGTGTACAGATGCATTTTGCTGACAAATCAATCATTGTTAAGAAGACACATATAGTCACTTTTTACAGTGGGTGGAAAGTCCATGAGCCCAAAATAGAATGGAGACGGGAACCTCCAAAAATGCTGTCTCAATCTGGTGCATGCAGCTCTAAATGGATGAGTTTGGTAACTAGTTTGGTGCGAAAAAGAGTTAGAACGACCTCGGAAATGTCAAAGGACTTGCTTGCTTGGTCTTCTTTAACGTTTTCCGAGGGTGGTTCTAACTCTTTTTCCACCAAACTAGTGGTGAGAGATGAGATGGGTGAGGGACATGAATAATAGAAGGGGTAAAAAAAAAGTTCCTTTTCGCAGGTTTATCCCTCCTCCTGTCATGTCCACACCATTCACCACCACAACCACAGCTGTCACTAGAACACCACCCTCTTCCTCTCCCCCCACCACACACCCCTCCATCCCACGGCATCCACACACCCTAAGTCCTCCACACTACATCAAACACGGAAACAAGGAAGCTACAGAACGTGATCTTAAGCTTCCTTTGCATGGAATGAAGCGTAAAGATATACATGCACCCGTTCCTGAAGTGAACAAGTTTTTTTTGTCGGGCCTGCCTCTTATTTTCTACCGGTGTCTGCCTGAAAACCATGAAAATTGTACTAGTTTGGCAGCATATTTGTATGTCTTAAAACATTTCTGTCGATTTGTATGGGTATTTATGACACTTATCCTTGTATTTATTTCAATTCGTTATCTTTGGTTTCATGGGTTGAGCCTCCACCAGCAAATCGTCGCGGTGATTCTCTAGTAACCGGCAACAACCTAAAATTATATTAAACTCCAGGAGAACCAACCCTTCATCGCAGACTGGAACATTGACTGTATTGAACCTATACACTCGCAAGTTCCAACAGGTCGCACATCACGAGACTCTCATGGATTAAGGTGGCCGATCTATTCGGGGAATGTGATTCCATAGTCCCAATACTGTGCATAGATAAAGACACAGCAGATACGGTGCAGCCCACCTTCAATGCACGCGATTGTCTCCAAAAATGGTTGCCTCTATCGTGCAGGAAATGGGGAGGGCTTTCAAAGGCTTGTGTTTTTAACATCATATAGATGACTTCCAACAATAAATGAGGGCCGAGATTACTCTGGTGTCTCGAATCCATTTTTCGCAGCCTCGCGTGGGCATTCCCCGCACATCTGGATCTTTCTCTCGCCGACCTGTTCCGTGGTGGATCAGGACTGTACGGCAGCGAGGAGTCACTCCCGCCGGGCATGAGGACGCAATAACAATCTCGCGACCAACTTTCAGCTAGGACCTAAAATAGTATTTTCACAGGTCAAGAGTAGATACCGACGGGTTATGAAAGAGGCTCGTCATTCCTCTTGGAGGGCTTATATAAGTACGATCTGTGCATCTACCCCGGTGTCCAAGGTTTGGCAAAGAGTGAGGAAAATGAAGGGGAAGTTTATCCCATCCTGCCCTCCAGTTCTATCGATTAATGGAGACCCTGTGGCAGATCCCTTGACTGTAGCAGAGGAATTTGCTTCCCATTTTGTATCAGTGGCGCAGACAGACCTTGCGTCTCCAAGTGCTAGGGACAGACTGCGACAGGAACAGAGAGGCATAGATTTTTCAACCAGAGGCGGGGAATCTTACAATGTTCTTTTTACACCTCGTGAGCTATGTCAAGCCATGGAGGTTTGCGCTGACACTTCCCCAGGCCAAGATGATGTACCATATGCGATGCTCTGTCATCTAAGAGATGAGGCTCTAGATTTTTTGTTGTGCATCTATAATAGGATCTGGATTGAAGGAACCTTCCCAAGTAGCTGGGGCGTGGCGGTGGTGATACCGATCCCTAAGCCTGGGAAGGACCACTCACTACCGAAGAATTTCCGGCCCATATCCCTAACTTCATGTGTGTGTAAGTTATTCGAAAAAATGTTAAATAGTCGACTTGTAGGTTTTTGGAACGGAAAACTTTTCTCCCGTTCTCAGTGTGGATTCCGTATGCATCACTCTACTACGGAAGTCCCTCTTTCCTTAGATTCATCCATATGCGGGGCATTCGCCTCTCGACAACACCATGTGACCATATTTTTGGGACCTTGAAAAGGTTACGACAGGGCCCTTGGAGACACGGTATATTGCAATCTCTGTATGAGTTTAGGCTAAGAGGTCGTTTGCCTGTGTTCCTCCAGAGTTTCTAGCCACCGGGTTTTAGAGTTCGAGTTGGCTCATACTGTTATCTGAACACCCGCTTCCAGGTGGCATCCCAAGGTAGCGTCTTAAAGTGTGCTCTGTTTCGCTGTGGCCATCAATGGTATTTTTGATGTACTGCCAGAGGGGATTGTTAGTACATTATACGTGGATGAATCTCTTTGCTGTTTCCCAAGGTGTCGGTTGCAGAGAGAAGACTTCAACTTGCTATTGATAAAGTTGTGAATGGACGACGAATCGTGGCTTCCGGTTTTCCAACGAAGACTGTAGCTGTCATTTTTGGGAGAACCCGTGGGAAATTCATCCCGACCCAGACCTGTATCTTTACGATAAGAGAATAACATGTAGGGAAGAGACCCGGTTTTTACGGGCTCATTTTTGACAATAGACCCGACTTGGGTACCTCACCTTCGTGTTCTCAAGACTGACTGTCTCGGACCAGGGATCTACTGAAAGTCCTCTCGCACACCAGCTGGGGGGCTGATCGCGCTACAGTCCTCTATCTTCACCGCTCACTTATCCTTTCGAAGCTTGAATATGGATGTAAAGTGTACTCCTCTGCCACACCCACTCGACTGCGGATGTGGATTGGACATCATACTGGTGTCCGTTCTGGCAAACGGGGCGTTAGGTCGTTCCCATCCCAAGTCTATTGGTGGATGCTGGTTTTCCTCCCATTAGATCTTCAACGCCAGTCCCTCCCGTTAAGATGTTGGTATCGCCTCCAAAAGCCTCCCCGACTCAATAGCTTGCCGTGCTGTGTCTTGTGATTCAGGATCGCAACTTTACCATGGGCGAAGAAGCTTACCAAAGCCCCCTTTGGGTTTTCCCATTGACAGCCCATTATGGAGACGCTATCCTTCCCTGCTTTACGGAACTGCCCGCATAGGCCTACGACAGTCGGTCCATGGCTTCTCCCAGAAGTGTCTTCTGCAAAAGCCTTCCGCTCTCACAAAAGGGTCCTTACCTCCTGAGGCTGACCCTGCCAGTTTTAGACCACTTTTGGGACACATCAGAGTTCGGCCCTGTCTTTTCTGATGATTCCAAATCAGACGAAGGAGTTGGATACGGTGTGTATTCCCATCGTTTAACAAAAGCGCAGCCCTTTCCCAAGTGTTTCATCTGTTTTTACGGCTGAAATAAGTTTCTATTTTATTGCTCTCATGGCTATTCTTACTTTTTCGGATGTCTCTTTTACAATTTTAGTGATTTTGTAGTGCTCTTCAATCACTGTGTAATTTTAACTCTCCCCATCCGCTGGTCAATGCCATCCCGGAATGGCTTTATTGCTCAAGAGGCGAGGCCGGACGGTCGGTACGGCACATGTAGGTGTTGCCGGTATAAAGAGGAAGCTGATGCCTTGGCAAAAGCTGCAGCTAGAAAACCAACTCTATCACATTTTGCAGTGCCGGCTACGGATCTGCGCTCGGCAATCCATAGATAGTTCACAACAGTTGGCAGGAACGTTGGATTTCTATAGGCAAAATAAACTGCGCACCATCCGCCAAAGTATCGAGGACTGGAGCTACTGCGGTCTCTCCCGGAGATGGGGGGGACTGCCTTTGGGACGATTGCGTATTGGTCACACTCTATATCAGAGGTTTTAAAACTTCACTGGACGGCGGCCCCACTAGATTATATCTTGGACTTCGGCGGCGCAGCAGCATATATATATAAAATTTTATATATATATATATATATTATATATATAATATATATTATATATATATATTTTAAAAATATATATTAAAATAATATATATATATATTATATATATATTTATATATAATATATATAGAATATTATATAATATATACAGGAATGGACATAAGGAAATAATGTGTAAATAAACTACTGATCAGTGGACACGTGTGCCTGCCTGGAGTTGCATATCCGCTCTATTAGGAGGGAAGTTTACAGACCCTCTCATTTCCTCTTCAACAGCCAGCATTTATTCCTTTCTTGTTTTTATATTTGTTTAGGGCTGAGAAACCCAGTTTAACAGATATGAGTTGAAAATTGCAAGATTTTTGGGCCTTTTGGATATATGTGGGTGTTCTTTCCATTGAACCCGAAGCTTCTAATGTCATATCCAGATATTGCAGTTTTGTGTGCGGTCATTACGGAGTGATAGTTCTTCTTCAAGAGAATGCTTTTAAGTTGTGGCTTGCTTCAAGGAAGNTTTAGTCCATGGGGGCCCCCGTTATCCAGGGGGGGCCCCCTGTTTAGCCATGGGGGAAACCCTTTTTTAGTCCATGGGGGCACCCTGTTTAGTCCATGGGGGCCCACCCTGTTTAGCCCATGGGGGCACCCGTTTAGTCCAGGGGGCACCCTGTTTAGTCCATGGAGGCACCCTGTTTAGTCCATGGGGGCACCCTGTTTAGTCCATGGGGGCACCCTGTTTAGTCCATGGGGGCACCCTGTTTAGTCCATGGGGGCACCCTGTTTAGTCCATGGGGGCACCCTGTTTAGTCCATGGGGGCACCCTGTTTAGTCCATGGGGGCACCCTGTTTAGTCCATGGGGGCACCCTGTTTAGTCCATGGGGGCACCCTGTTTAGTCCATGGGGGCACCCTGTTTAGTCCATGGGGCACCCTGTTTAGTCCATGGGGGCACCCTGTTTAGTCCATGGGGGCACCCTGTTTAGTCCATGGGGGCACCCTGTTTAGGAAAGCTGTATGAGTGGATCCCCCCAAACATGTGAGACATACTCCATACATGGGCGGATAAGGCCCCTGTACAGAGCACGCAGTTACAGATTTATTCCTTTCAAAGACCATGGTATGAAAAGAAACGATAAAGAACATGGAACACTTAAAGCCACGTATTCGGAATGCAATCACTTGCACAACACTTGCTTTTAGTTACTTCTTTTTTCTGCTCTTGGCCAGTCCTTTGTGATGTAAAAAAAAACAAGGGATAGAAATATAAAATAAAATAGAATAAAAAAAAAATATATATATACTTATCCAATGATCTTTAGAATGTTTTCATTTCCTATGTCTGATATTTCAATAATCATACCGGTCACTCGGCACCTGTGGACCTGCCTGCCTCACCTGCCTGCCTCACCTGCCTGCCTCACCTGGCGTCGCTGCCATTTATTGAAATATCAGATCTAGGAAATTAAAACATTCTTAACCTCCCCTTCACGCCCAGATCTTTCCTTTGTTATAGAAAATCGTCAGTTGTTAGCCAAAAAAATAACGAAATAACTGAATATACCAAATTAGCAGTGGACAAGGATACTAAACGGGTCAATCTATAAAATATTGCTTATATCTCTACAAATCGTCTAATGGTTCCCAAATTACAATGGAAATTACGTTCTGGATTCAAGGGGTTAAAAAACCTAAGAAGCAATATTCGATAAAAAACCTAAAAAGCGATATTTCTATTAAAAAAAATATTATATATGTATATTTTATATATATATATATATATATATAATAATTATATATAAATATATATTAATAAAATAAAAATATAATACATATATATATATTATATATGTATAAAATATAAAATATTATATATATATATATATATATATATATATATATATATATGTGTGTGTGTGTTCACGAAACATATTGTGAAGACGTGAAAGTTTGTGGTAATGGAAAATAGGTGTGTGTGTGTGTGTGCGTGTGTGTGTGCGTGTGTGTGTGTGTGAGTGGAAATGTACCACAGCTCACCTCCTGTGAACCTGCCCGTCGATGAGGCAGTAAATGAGTCTCAGTCATTGTCGCCATGATACGTCAAGACCAGGGCCAGATTATCCTATAGGCTAGTATAGGCTGCAGCCTAGGGCCCCTCAAGCTTGGGGGCCCCAAACCTGGGGTCCCTGCTAAAAGATTTCCATATATAATATTTTTTGACAAATGATATTTTGCATTGCTGAATAATTCATTTAACTTAAAATAAAATTACAAATAATTTGAGATAAAGGAACCCTGTTTGAGGCCCTTTATTTGAGATAAAGGGCCTCTGTTTGAGGCCTTTATTTGAGATAAAGGGCCCCTGTTTGGGACCCTAGCTGTAAATCATGGGGCCCCAGTCCATGTTTGTTTATCATCGTGCTAAACACAGTAAAACACTTATTTGTGAATGTAGCGTATATGTTGTTTTTCAGCTCACTTATTTTGCTATATAATGTATAAAAAAATCGGGTGCGGGCGAGTTAGAGGGTGGCTCCGTCTGAGGGGGCCCACAATTTAATTAGCCTAGGGGCCCCAAAAGGTCATCGGCCCTGGTCAAGACAAAGATGTGATGGCGCATTAATGCACTGGGCAGCCATTAATACATCGCTCATTGCCGGGCACGCAGGCTTTCGTGGGAGCTTATACAATGCACCAAAATACATGACACAATAATATCTTTGGATCATAGAAACACGACACGAAAAATATGGGATCCTTTCATTTGATTGAATTGGGTTGATTTTTCACCTTTTGCCTCCATAGAGGATATCCATTTATCCATCCATGTCATGAGAACATTCATAGCATGATCCATTTGTCCATAGAGACTGATCTTTAGGTAAAGCCGAGACCTTGCGCACCACACACACCCCAGCCCTTGCTGAAGGGTGACACTAACTGCCCACATTTGTCACCAAAGAACCCTGGAGGGGGAAGGAACAGAATCACAGAGTGACCCAGTACCTTCTAGACCACTGAACCATATATACGGCCAGTGTGTGTGTGTGTGTGCGTGTGTGTGTGTGTGTGTGCGTGTGTGTGTGTGTGTGTGTGTGTGTGTGTGTGTGTGTGTGTTGAAAGGGTTAGAAAGATTGCGTCAAACATTGAAATCATGATTAGTCATCATTATTTTTCGGGCATATTCAGCGGGCGGACGCGGCACTGGTGTCACTTTTCCTCGCCCAGTGCCCAGAGATGGTCGAGACGCGGCGGACCAATCCTTCCCTCCATAAAAAATCTTGCACTGAACAATAAGCATGACGTCATCACCTGCGACCGGAGGCGTTATCATACAAGAGGTGGGACTAAACAATCTTAAACTGAAAATAAAGTGTTTACGCAATGTATCTGAAGGCTCGGTAATGGGTCTGAGTTACGCTGGGAGGCAGTTTGATGCATCAGAGGCCAACATAAACTCAAAACGCACTGTTGCTGCCTCTAACGACACGCACTTCGCCTCATACGACGCACAAGCTGGCGCGCATATGAAAGATTATGTAAGCAACAATGGGAAGCCTCATAAGAATTTCAACACGTTGAAGAATGCTAAAGTTTCTTCCGATAAACCCGAAGAGGAGTGTAGCCAAGCCGGCGAAGAGTTTGAGCCTCCTGACGGCGGCTGGGGGTACGTGGTCTTGGCTGGAGCCTTCGTACTGTCGGTGAGTGTTCAGTGTGAAGTGATTCTAATTAACCCCTTGAGGCCCAGAACGTAATTTCCATTGTAATTTGGCTACCATTAGACGATTTTTAGTGAATATAAGTAATATTTTATAGTTATGACCTATTTAGTATCCATGTGCACTAACTATTTTGGTATATTCAGTTACTTTTCCGTGATTTTATGGCACGAGAACACGATTTTTTATAGCCAAGGAAAGATCTGGGTGTGAAGGGTTAAGAGAATGAAAGATCTGGGCGTGAAGGGTTAAGAGAATGAAAGATCTGGGCGTGAAGGGTTAAGAGAATGAAAGATCTGGGCGTGAAGGGTTAAGAGAATGAAAGATCTGGGCGTGAAGGGTTAAGAGAATGAAAGATCTGGGCGTGAAGGGTTAAGAGAATGAAAGAGAAGAATGTAAAAGTAGTAACATAAAAAAATTAGAAGTCAAGAAGTACTCAGTCCAAGAAGAATAAAGATTTGTTTATGACTAAGCTCACAAATGTATCACAAGTGAACTTTAAGTGTCTTTAAGCAAGATAATAAAACCAACCGAATGAAAATTAGTTAAATTAAATTATATTTCTGACAGACTGTTTCGTATTTGTGAAAGTAATACACGGTTTTATCATTTAAGTGTCTCTTCATGCAGACTCAAATACGCACTAAAAAAGAGAGAGAGAGAGAGAGAGAGAGAGAGAGAGAGAGAGAGAGAGAGAGAGAGAGAGAGAGAGAGAGAGAGAGAGAGAGAGAGAGAGAGAGAGAGAGAGAGAGAGAGAGAGCGAGAGAGAGAAGAGGAGAGAAAAGAGAGAGAGAGAAGAGAGAGAGAGAGAGAGGAGAGAGAGAAGTTATTTCTTAAGATTAATAATTAGTTTAATAATTTAAACCAAAATGTGTCCACGTTACTGTTGTGCATGCTCAGTGGCTAAACGTAAGTAGAACATAAGAAAATAAGGAAGCTAGAAGAGGCCGCGAGGCCTACACGTGGTAGTTCCTGTCACCTAACACTACCTACATCCACCTTTCATCCCCATCCATGAACCTATCCAGCCCCTCTTTAAAGCTCCCTAATGACTCCGCACTAACTACCTGTCTACTGAGACCATTCCATTCATTCACCACCCTATTTGTGAACCAGTTTTTCCCTATTCCTTTCTAAATCTACGCTTTTCCAGCTTGAATCCGTTACTTCTTATTCTACCCGGGGTTAAAAGCCGTAAGAACTTTTCCTACCTCTCCTTTATTAAATCCCTTTATCCACTTTAAAAACTTCTATCAGATCGCCCCTTACTCTGCGTCTCTCGAGTGAGTGTAATTTTAATAACTTCAATCTCTTCTCATAACTAAAGTTACGCATCCCTTGTATCATATTGGTCATCCTTCTCTGCACTGTTTCTAACAAGGCTATATCCATCCTGTAATATGGAGACCAAAACTGAACCGCATAGTCTAGGTGAGGCCTGACTAGAGCCAGATAAAGCTTTAGAATAACTTCCGCACTTCTACTTTTAACACTTCTGGTAATGAATCCTAATACTCTATTAGCTCTATTTCTGGCCTCAATACATTGTTTCCTAGGTCAGAGGTCTGGGCTCACCCTCACTCCAAGATCTTTTTCACCTTCTGATCTTTTCAGCGATACATTGCTTATGGTGTATCTATTACCAGGGTTTTTTCTACCAACATTCATAACGCTGCACTTATCTATATTAAATTCCATCTGCCATCTGACTACCCACTTGTTAAGTTTATCTAAGTCTCCCTGAAATATGTTTACATTAGACTGTGATCCAATAATCCTACCTACCTTAGCATCATCAGCAAACTTGCTGATATCACTGCTAATCCCACTATCCAAGTCGTTGATGTAAATAAAAATAGTAATGGCCCCAAAAACAGACCCTTGTGGAACTCCACTTGTCACCAGTCCCCATTCAGATTTAGAACCATTAATTGTAACCCTTTGTTGCCTATTACTTAGCCAAGCTCTGATCCAATGAAGAACCTTCCCATCTATTCCATGAGCTTTAACCTTATTTAAGAATCGCTCGTGTGGTACTTTGTCAAATGCCTTACTAAAGTCCAGATATATTATATCATAATCCTTATCATTATCTGCCGTCTCATAAACTTTCCTATAAAAACTCAATAAAAACTCAAAAAATTTGGGGTGAGACATGACCTACCCTTGGTGAATCCATGTTGTGAATCATTGATCAAACTATGTTATCTAAGTGCTCTCTAATGTTTTTTGCAATAATAGATTCCAATAATTTACCCACCACTGACGTTAGACTTACGGGTCGAAAATTTTGACTTTAGTCCTCTGTCTCCCTTTCTTAAATAGGGGAAAACAACATTCCTTTCCTCCACAATAATGGCACATCGCCTATCTCAACCGATTTTCCTAAAAATGGGGCACTAACGACTCACTAACAATCTCCTTGCATTCCTTTAATACCCTCGGATACACTTCATCTGGTCCTGGCGATTTAAAAGTTTTTATTTTATCTATACCCTCTTCCACCATATCCCTAGTTATCACAATATCTTTGAGTTTCTCTTCATCGCTTCCTTTGAACATCTGTTCACTATCAGGTATCGTCTGTGTATCCTCCTCCGTAAAAACACTTAAGAAATAATCATTTAGACTTTTACACATATCCTCATCCGTATTTAAGACCCCATCCTGTCCTGACCTTAACGGCCCAACTAATTCCCTTGTCTTGGTTTTATATACCTGATAGAACCCCTTTGGATCACTTTTCGCCTGTCCTGCTACTTTAATCTCATAATTGTTCTTGGCAACTCGAGTTAATTTCTTCACTGTCCTTGCCATCACGTTATACTGTTCTTTGCTTACCAATCCTGCCTTGAACCTTAAATAAATGTTTCTTTTTACTCCAATGTTGTGTTTTACATTAGTGGTCATCCATTTTGGATCACTCTTTCTGGACCTTATTTCCCTATAAGGAATATTTCTTTTCTGTCCGTCAATTATATTCCTTACAAATAAGGTATAATCCTCCTCAGCCCCGACCTCACTTCCGTGTCTAACCGCTCTAATTACCTCCTCAGGCCCGACCTCACTTCCGTGTCTAACCGCTCTAATTACCTCCTCAGCCCCGAACTCACTTCCATGTCTAACCGCTCTAATTACCTCCAGGTGCCTTCCTAATCCTTCATAATTGGCCTTTCCAGCTGTCATCGCCCTGTCCTTACACTGGGAAAATTTCTTCTCCTCCATCCCGAACCTCTTATTAATAACCTCCAGGTGTCTTCTTAATCCTGCATAATTAGCCTTTCTGAAATTAGGTATTCTATGTTTATTGCCTCTTAATTTTCAACTTCCCATTTTAAGCTAAATCTGATCTCATAATGGTCGCTATTATCTAACTTCCCACCGACCTCCACATCTGTAACTAAATCGTCTCTATTTGTCAGCAATAGATCTAGAATGTTATCTCCTCTAGTAGGCTCCTTGATTGCTTGACTTAGGAAGTTATCCTGGATTATATCTAACAATTCATCTGCGTCGCTGTCACCTATGATTAAATCCCAGTCTATATTCCTAAGATTCAAATCTCCCACAATGCATAGTCGATTATATCTGCAGGCCTTTTTTATTTCTTCCCATATAGGAGCTGAATCCTCTTTACATAAGTTTGGGGGCCTATAAACTACACCCAAAATAATTTTCTCAGTTCCCTCCGTAACCTCTACCTCTAAAGTGGCTGATCAGTACCTCAAAGCCTTTATTTGCAGTTTACGGCTGGGATCTTCGGCAATTGCTTCGGGTTCTGTTCACAGACTTCCTGCTGGAGGCCGGAGGCACCCTGAGCACCATCGCCGCACTGGCCAACAGCTACAGCATCCTCTATGAAGTGTCGTGGGTGTTGGGGGAATATTAATAGAGCAGTGGGGCTGGCGGAGCGTGCTGATGGGGTGCAGCATAATACGATGTTGGGAATGATCATAACAGCCTTCACTCCCTCGATCGAAATGCTGTTTTTTCGTATTCACTGCTAACAGGTGAGATGGATTCTCTTACTATCTTCTACCGTTATTTTCATGCTTGCTGCTCTTCTTAACTTGCTAACTGCATGCCTCTCTCTCTCCACAGCCTTGCTGCACAATGCTGTCTCATTCCTTTTCTGTCTATCTTACTAATGAAGGAGTTTACTAGTATCTTCACTTTCATACTCTTTACTGGTAAACTATGGAACTCTCTTCCTGATTTCCTTTGTCCGCCTTCCTATATACGAATTGAATTCATTCATTGGCATGTCACGACGCCTCCCAGCCTTAGTTGGCACAGCCCCCTTTCCAAGTTTCTTTTCCTGTCTGCTTTATTGGGCAAAAGGGAGTTCACCGCAACTCTTAAAAATTCTGGTGATCATTGGTATCTATACGCAACCTATAGTATAAGGGGGCCTTATAGGGCTGTTATTGGAGTACGTTCGCTATATAAACAGATTTTAGATTTTTTTGTGAAAGGTTCGTTAGCTAGAGGTGTTCGTAAGGAGGTTAATGAGGTTAAGGAGGCCAGGAGGTTGGATAATAGAGCTTTCCTATATACGTAGAATACTTTGTGTGTATTCATCTGTGCCTATCCTATATTTCTATATTGTTGCAGGTTTGACCAGTGGCATCTGCTTCCTGGTGGCCATGACAGTGCCCTCCTCTTACTTCAAGAGACATCTGGGTAAAGCGAGCTCTGTCGTCTTTGCTGGAATTAGTGTGGGTGGCATCGTTGGACCGTATTTGATACCGTACCTGCAACTAGAATATGGTTTCAGAGGCGCCACTCTTATCATGGCGGCCGTCACATTCCACACCTGTGTCTCGGCCACCGTGACTCACCCTGCGGAGTGGCACGGTGTGGGGCGGGGTGGCGCCAAGACCCGCACTGCCGTCGTGTCCGATAAGGAACGGAATATGACCAAAATCCTAACAAACTACTGGACAGTTTGAAGTTTTTACGCACATTTGTTCTTGTCTTTTCCTAGCCTTTAATTCCGGCCTAATGCGGACCCTTCAATTTACTCTTGCCATTGCTACTGGAAGAGAGAGGACACACACAGATTTACAGCATCTCTCTGATTTCCATTGGCAGTATAGCGGCCTCTTCAGCCGCCTGGTGGCGTTCTCTTGACCGACAAATCTTGGTTCAATATGAGAGTGGCAGTCCTGGTCAGCCTGACGACGGCTCTGACGTCACTGATTGGTAAGACACACGTAATGAATACTCTTGGGAATTAGTTAATTTATTCGAGACACCTCTTTGATTAAATCCACCTATCCATTTACGACCCCATGAGGCATCGTTTTTCGCAAATATCTTCTAAACAAAACAGTTGGATCAATATGACATTTGGCACAGTGTCTGGGCACCGTCCCCTAATTTATGGAGTAAAGTGCATTGTCAAGTGTGTTTAATGAAGGAGTTTACTCTAGGCTTTGACGGCGAAGCGGGCACGAGCCGAGTAGATATTCGGACAGGGGAAGGTTTGAGGTGAGGGTATTTGGTGACGTACACCCCGTACCCCCGCCTTCCCCCTCACGCTCTATTTACCTATCCTCTCTTTCTCCCTCTCTCTCTCTCTCTCCTCTCTCTCTCTCTCTCTCTCTCTCTCTTCTCTCTCTCTCTCTCTCTCTCCCCTTCTCTTCGGTCCACTTGCGTTGTACATGAGTTTATGACCCCAATGCACATGCACTTGTCTACAAGGCTGATAGCCCGAAAGGTATGCTTAAGTATGGTAGGGTGTTTATGCACAGACAGTGATACTTGCCCCAAAGCGTAATTGGCTGTTGCTTAAGTGCTGTTGAGGTTTGTTGGGTATTTATAAAAACCATTTAAAGTTGTAATGGGCCCTCTTTCCCCGAGGCCATGTTGTGCGTATGGGATGAGGTAGCTGTGGCTTGATCATTTATATACGGACATCGGGTTTGAGTCTGAAAGGAAATAAGGGTGGAAATGGAGCGGGGATTCAAGAGCAGAGTAAGAACGTAAAACAAATGTCAATTACGAAATACATAAATACATTAATTCTCGTAAATACATTAATTCTCATTAAGCGTGAGGGGGGAGGTGGGGGTACGGGGCTGGAGGGAGGGAGGAAGCAAGGAAGGAGGGAGGGAGGGGAAGCCGGGAGTGGAGGATGAGGGCGTGGCTTGATATACGTCACAAGTACGTCACCTCAAACCTTCCCTTGTCCGAATGTATACTCGGCTCGTGCCAGTTTCGCCGTCAAAGCCAGGAGTAAACTCCTTCATTAAACACACTTGACAATGCACTCTACTGCCATAAATTAGGGGACGGTGTCAGACAAGCTGTGCCAAATGGTCATAATGATCCAACTGTTTGTTTTGAAGATATTTGCGAAAAACGATGCCTCATAGGGTCTGAAATGGATAGTAAGTATACACTAATTCCAATGAATGGAATGACTTTTATATTCTTAGTTCACGGGCAGGAAAACAAGCCCTGCCATCGAGGCCTGGGCTGTGTCCTTACAAGGCTCTGAGCGCCAACACCACAGTCTTTTTGGGGTCACTCTGACTTTTGATGCAACATTCACTTACTTTCCCCTTCTCTTGAGATGACAAAGTGTTTCAAAGAACAAAAGGATAATTCATAGACGAGTGTATCTAGTAAAGCCGTGTACGGGTTGAAATATAATAACGTGTAGATATTTTTCACCCCTACGTTTCTTAGCATTCCAGTTTCTCTGAAATGGAAAAAAACTTGAAACAATTTTTGGATGGTTAACTTTTTTAGACATTCCCCCAAAGTAGATTAATAATTCCCCATCAGTAGCAAACAATAGATAAAGAAATATCCACCAAATCAAGGGTTTGCTGTATCCTTTCAATCTTTTGCAGTTTATTTTTCGACCTCACCTTATAATATTACTAGAGTCAATTTTTTTTAACGAGGAAAGCCATCCTGACCTCTTGCTGCTTACTGACTGATATTTGATGCCAGGAGAAGGGAATACTACGCTTCTTCTAAATTTCAGCTGTATTTTATCATATTTAACCATATTATCAGGTAAACATAGACATAATTATAGGCATGAGACCTTAGGATAGAATGGAATTATTGTCTTGTTAAAAAAAATAGACTATAACATTAGTTGGTGTCAGTTTTCAGCATGGTGGCCTCGCTGCAGTGGCTGATCGTTGCCGTGGCCGCGTTGGGCTTCAGTCTGTCGTCCGTCAACGTCATGCAGCCCTTACTGATTGTACAGCACTTGGGCCGCAAGAATTTCGTGCCCGTCGTGTCCCTTGGTGGCATTGCGTCGGCCCTGTGGCTGTCTGCCTCCATCCCTTTATACGGTGAGACTGTAGAAAACCCACGTTTGCTACTTCTGGTGGTAATTGATATTGTGAATGCATCAACTTTACTGTCTTTACACTGAAATGTCAAATATATACGATTATATTTTTTGTGATATTTCTGTACGCTTTTTCCCAAAGATTTATATAGAAATAGTGGCCCACAGGTGTCATCCAAACCCATGGCAGCGACTATAATGGTGTGCTCTACTTATTGGGGAGCCAAGTGATCGTGGTGCTGGTACTGTGGCTCCTCATGCCCATGGCGGAGGCATTCGACAACAGAAACACACTTGGCAACTCAAAGGATGGAAATACCTCAAACTCCACACCGGCGTAGGAGGGGATCCAATAAACTAGTGTAAAGTTATCTTTTTTTTTTACCCAAAAAATATCTAGCTTTGTAATTCAATTCCCAAAAAATTTATATGTTAATATATGTACACACACACACACACACACACACACACACCACACACACACACACACACACACACACACACACAGTGCCATTCAGGCGTCACTGTTTGATGTCACCTCAAGTGAGGAGGATATCTTGGGCTTGGAGAAAGGCTTGACTTCAGCTCAAAAATTTTCCATCTCCAAAAACATTGAGGCTAGAAACTAACGCTTGGTGGCATTCTTATCTATACAGTGTGGACATGTAATCTATATAACTTTCTTAAATGTTTGACAGACCAACTAACCAAAATATATAGGTTGTACATAATATTTCACTGTTAGTAGATGGTCAAGTTTACTCTGACATATCTCAGGAAATATTGCTGATACGAATATTCTGAAGGTATCCCTGAACTGTTGATGAAAACCATGGGGGGCCCCTGTTTAGTCCATGGGGGCACCCTGTTTAGTCCATGGGGGCACCCTGCTTAGTCCATGGGGGCACCCTGTTTAGTCCATGGGGGCACCCTGTTTAGTCCATGGGGGCACCCTGTTTAGTCCATGGGGTAACCCTGTTTAGTCCATGGGGGCACCCTGTTTAGTCCATGGGGGCACCCTGTTTAGTCCATGGGGAAACCTGTTTAGCCCATGGGGGCCCCCTTTTTAGCCCCGGGGGGGCACCTGTTTAGTCCATGGGGGCCCCTGTTTAGTCCATGGGGGCACCCGTTTAGTCCATGGGGGCCCCCTGTTTAGTCCAGGGGGGGGCCCCCTGTTAGTCCAGGGGGGCACCCTGTTTGGGAAAGCTTATGGTGGACCCCCCCCAAAACATGGGGGGACATACTCCATACATGGGGGGATAAGGCCCCCGTACAGGCACGCAGTTACAGATTATCCTTTCAAAGGCCTGGTATAAAAAGAAACGATAAAAAGAACATGGAAATTAAACCCCCGTTTTCAGAAGCAATCACTTGCACAACATTTGTTTTTATTTACTTCTTTTTTTTGCTCTGGCAGTCTTTGGAGAAAAAAAAAAAAAAAAAAAAAAAACGGTGTATATACACTTCCCGGGGTTGAGTGGGAAAGGGGCAGCAGGGGGTAGTGATGCAAAATGATAAAAAAGTATGTATTCTTTGTATAGTAAAAGCAAATAAAACCTTTGAAATTATGCAAAGAAACCCACCTCATGGTCTTATCGGCGGCGTCAACTTAATATTTTTTTTCTCATTTTCATCTATTTCAGAGTGAATAAGAAAAAAACAAAAAGAAACAAACAAGGATAGAAATATAAAAAAAAATAAAATTTAAAAAAAAAATATATCTTACCAATATTTTTAAAATTTTTTCATTCCTATGTCTGTTTTTCATAATAAACCCGGTCACTGGGCCCCTGTGGGGGGACCTGCCTCCCATGCCTCACCTGCCTCCCCTTTGCCTCCCTCGCTTGCCTCCTCCCTGCTGCCCACCTGGCGTGCTGCCATTATTGAAATATCAGATCTAGGAAATTAAAACATTCTTAACCTCCTTCACGCCCAATCTTCCTTGTTATAGAAAATCGTCAGTTGTTAGCATAATAACGAAATATAACTGAATATACCAATTAGAGGGACAAGGATAACTAAACAGGTCAATTTAATAAAAATATGAATATTCACTACAAATCGATAATAGGTTTAAATTAATAAATGGAAATTTACTTCTGGATCTCAAGGGGTTTAAAAAAACTAGAACAATATTTCCGATTAAAAAACCTAAACGATATTTGTAATTTTATATATATAATTATTATTTTCTTAATATATATTATTATATTATCGGGTGTGTGTCACCATTGTGAAGACGTGAAAGTTTGTCGGTATGGAAATAGGTGGTGTGTGTCGTGCGTACTTGGTGTGCGTGTGTGCTTTGAGTGGAAATGTACCCCCCCCCCCTCTTTTGAACTGCCCGATGAAAAAAATTCTCACATTCCCCAACGCAACGAAGAAATTTCTTAGGCTAGTAAAGCTGCAGCTAAGGGCCCCTCAAGTTGGGGGCCCACAACCGGGGTCCTCTAAAAGATTTCATATATAAATATTTTTTAAAAATGATATTTGTTGCTGAATAAATTAATTAACTTAAAGAAATTAAAATAATTTGAGATAAAGGCCACTTTTGAGGACCTTTATTAGTAAAGCCTCTGTTTACTTTATTTGAGATAAAGGGCCATTGTTTTTACCCTAGCTGTAAATATGGGGCCCCAGTCCTGTTTTTTATATCGTTGCTAAACAAAAAAAATTATTTGTGAATGTTAGCGTAATATATTGTTTTAAGCTAATTTTTTGTATAATAAAAAAGTGGGTGCGGGCGGGAGTTAGAGGGTGTGTCTGTGAGGAGGCCCACATTAATTAGCCTTTCCGTAGGGGCCAAGAATATCCGGCCCTGGTCAAGACAAAGATGTATGGCGCACTAATGCACTGGGCACATTAATACATCGCTCATTGCCGGGCACGCAGGCTTTGGGGAGCTATACAATGCACCAAAATACATGACAAATAAATCTTTGGATCATAGAAACACGACACGAAAAATGGGATCCTTTCATTTGATTGAATTGGTTGATTTTTCACCTTCTGCCTCCATAGAGGATATCCATTTACCATCCATGTATGAGAAACATTCATAGCATGATCCTTTCGTCCATAGAACGATCTTTAGGTAAAGCCGAGACCTTGCGCACCACACACACCCCAGCCCCTTGCTGAAGGGTGACACTAACTGCCCACATTGTCACCAAAAACCCGGGGGGAAGGAACAGAACCACAGAGTGACCCAGACCTTCTAGACACTGAACCGTATATACGGCAGTGGGTGTGTGTGTGTGTGTGTGGTGTTGTGGTGGTGTTGTGTGTGGGTGTGTGTGTGTGTGGTTTTTGGTGTTTGGTGTGTGTGTGTGTGTGTGTGTGTGTGTGTGTGGTGTGTTGTGTGTGTGTGGTGTGTTGTGTGTTGTGTGTGGTGGTGTTGTTGTGTGTGTGTGTGTGTGTGTGTGTGTGTGTGTGTGTGTGTGTGTGTGTGTTTGTGTTTGTGTGTGTGTGTGTGTGGGTGTGGTGTGTGTGTGTTTGTGTGGTTGTGTTTGTGTGTGTGTGTGTGTGTGTGTGTGTGTGTGTGGTGTGTGTGTGTGTGTGTGTGTGTGTTGTTTGTGTTTTTTGGTGTGTTGTGTGTGTGTGTGTGTGTGTGTGTGTGTGTGTGTGTTGTGTGTGTGTGTGTTGAAAGGGTTAGAAAGATTGCGTCAAACATTGAAATCATGATTACTCATCATTATTTTTCGGGCATGCTCAGCGGGCGGACGCGGCACTGGTGTCACTTTTCCTCGCCCAGTGCCCAGAGATGGTCGAGACGCGGCGGACCAAACCATCCCTCCATAAAAAAAATTCGCTGAACAATAAGCATGACGTCATCACCTGCGACCGGAGGCGTTATCATACAAGAGGTGGGACTAAACAATCTTAAACTGAAAAGAAAGTGTTTACGCAATGTATCTGAAGGCTCGGTAATGGGTCTGAGTTACGCTGGGAAGCAGTTTGATGCATCAGAGGCCAACATAAACTCAAAACGCACTGTTGCTGCCTCTAACGACACGCACTTCGCCTCATGCGCACAAGCTGGCGCGCATATGAAAGATTATGAAAGCAACAACCATACCAACAATGGGAAGCCTCATAAGAATTTCAACACGGAGAAGAATGCTAAAGTTTCTTCCGATAAACCCGAAGAGGAGTGTAGCCAAGCCGGCGAAGAGTTTGAGCCTCCTGACGGCGGCTGGGGGTACGTGGTCTTGGCTGGAGCCTTCGTACTGTCGGTGAGTGTTCAGTGTGAAGTGATTCTAATTAACCCCTTGAGGCCCAGAACGTAATTTCCATTGTAATTTGGCTACCATTGGACGATTTTTAGTGAATATAAGCAATATTTTATAGTTATGACCTGTTTAGTATCCTTGTCCACTAACTATTTTGGTATATTCAGTTACTTTTCCGTGATTTTATGGCACGAGCGTCATTTTTATGAGCCAACTGAAGGCTGAGGCCTCGTGAGAACAGGACAGATTTTTTATAGCCAAGAAAGATCTGGGCTGTGAAGGTTAAGAGAATGAAAGATCTGGGCGTGAAGGGTTAAGAGAATGAAAGATCTGGGTCGTGAAGGGTTAAGAGAATGAAAGATCTGGGCGTGAAGGGTTAAGAGAATGAAAGATCTGGGCGTGAAGGGTTAAGAGAATGAAAGATCTGGCGTGAAGGTTAAGAGAATGAAAGATCTGGGCGTGAAGGGTTAAGAGAATGAAAGATCTGGGCGTGAAGGGTTAAGAGAATGAAAGATCTGGGCGTGAAGGGTTAAGAGAATGAAAGATCTGGGCGTGAAGGGTTAAGAGAATGAAAGATCTGGGCGTGAAGGGTTAAGAGAATGAAAGAGAAGAATGTAAAAGTAGTAACATAAAAAAATTAGAAGTAAAGAAGTACTCAGTGAAAGAAGAATAAAGATTTGTTTATGACTAAGCTCACAAATGTATCACAAGTGAACTTTAAGTGTCTTTAAGCAAGATAATAAAACCAACCGAATGAAAATTAGTTAAATGAAATTATATTTCTGACAGACTGTTTTGTATTTGTGAAAGTAATGCACGGTTTTATCATTTAAGTGTCTCTTCATGCAGACTCAAATATGCACTAAAAGAGGAGAGAGAGAGAGAGGAGAGAGAGAGAGAGAGAGAGAGAGAGAGAGAGAGAGAGAGAGGAGAGAGAGAGCGGAGAGGAGATGAGAGAGAGAGAGAGAGAGGAGAGAGAGAGAGAGAGAGAGAGAGAGAGAGAGAGAGAGAGAGAGAGGAGATAGAGGAGAGAGAGAGAGAGAGAGAGAAGAGGAGAGAGAGAAGAGAGAGAGGAGAGAGAGGAGAGAGAGAGAGGGAGAGAGAGAGACGGAGAGAAGAGAGAGAGAGAGAGAGAGGGAGAGAGAGAGAGAGAATATTTCTTAAGATAATAATTAGTTTAATAATTTAAAACCAAAAAGTGTTCACGTTACTGTTGTGCATGCTCAGTGGCTAAAGTGGCAAATCAGTACCTCAAAGCCTTTATTTATATTTGCAGCTTACGGCTGGGATCCTCGGCACTTGCTTCGGGGTTCTGTTCACAGACTTCCTGCTGGAGGCCGGAGGCACCCTGAGCACCATCGCCGCACTGGCCAACAGCTACATCATCCTCTATGAAGTGTCGTGGGTGTTGGGTGGAATATTAATAGAGCAGTGGGGCTGGCGGAGCGTGCTGATGGGGTGCAGCATAATACGATGTTGTGGAATGATCATAACAGCCTTCACTCCCTCGATCGAAATGCTGTTTTTTCGCATTCACTGCTAACAGGTGAGATGGATTCTCTTACTATCTTCTACCGTTATTTTCATGCTTGCTGCTCTTCTTAACTTGCTAACTGCATGCCTCTCTCTCTCCACAGCCTTGCTGCACAATGCTGTCTCATTCCTTTTCTGTCTATCTTACTAATGAAGGCGTTTACTAGTATCTTCACTTTCATACTCTTTACTGGTAAACTATGGAACTCTCTTCCTGATTTCCTTTGTCCGCCTTCCTATATACGAATTGAATTCATTCATTGGCATGTCACGACGCCTCCCAGCCTTAGTTGGCCAGCCCCTTTTCAAGTTTCTTTGCTGTCTGCTTATTGGGCAAAAGGGAGTTCACCGCAACTCTATTAAAAATTCTGGTGATCATTGGTATCTATACGCAACCTATAGTATAAGGGGGCCTTATAGGGCTGTTATTGGAGTACGTTCGCTATATAAACAGATTTTAGATTTTTTTGTGAAAGGTTCGTTAGCTAGAGGTGTTCGTAAGGAGGTTAATGAGGTTAAGGAGGCCAGGAGGTTGGATAATAGAGCTTTCCTATATACGTAGAATACTTTGTGTGTATTCATCTGTGCCTATCCTATATTTCTATATTGTTGCAGGTTTGACCAGTGGCATCTGCTTCTGGTGGCCATGACAGTGCCCTCCTTTACTTCAAGAGACATTGGGCAAAGCGAGCTCTGTCGTCTTAGCTGGATTAGTGTGGGTGGCATCGTTGGGACCGTATTGATACCCTACCTGCAACTAGAATACGGTTTCAGAGGCGCCACTCTTATCATGGCGGCCGTCATATTCCACACCTGTGTCTCGGCCACCGTGACTCACCCTGCGGAGTGGCACGGTGTGGGGCGGGGCGGCGCCAAGTCCCGCACTGCCGTCGTGTCCGATAAGGAACGGAAGATGACCAAAATCCTAACAAACTACTGGACAGTTCTGAAGTTTTCACGCACATTTGTTCTTGTCTTTTCCCTAGCCTTTACTTCCGGCCTAATGCGGACCTTCACTTCATCTTGCCATTGCTACTGGAAGAGAGAGGACACGCACAGATCACAGCATCTCTCTTGATTTCCATTGGCAGTATTAGCGGCCTCTTCAGCGCCTGGTGGCGTTCTCTCTGACCGACAAGTCTTGGTTCAATATGAGAGTGGCAGTCCTGGTCAGCCCTGACGACGGCTCTGACGTCACTGATTGGTAAGACACACTTAATTAATATTCTTGGAATTAGTTAATTGATTCGAGACACCTCCTTGATTTAAATCCACCTATCCATTTCAGACCCTATGAGGCATCGTTTTTCGCAAATATCGTCTAAACAAAACAGTTGGATCAATATGACATTTTGGCACAGCTTGTCTGACACCGTCCACTAATTTATGGCAGTAAAGTGCATGCAAGTGTGTTATTGAAGGAGTTTACTCTAGCTTTGACGGCGAAGCGGGCACGAGCGAGTAGATATTCGGACAGGGAGGTTTGAGGACGTATTTGAGTATATAAGCCACGCCCTATCCTCCACTCCGGCTTCCCCCCTCCCTCCTGCTTCCTCAAGTTGCNTAAAATAATTATATTTATTTTTGAAAATTTGTCTGTAAGTATCACATGTAATATTTCCATAAATGTTTCTATGCATTTTGATGTTTCAGTCAGCATCTAATTACCTGCTTTAACCTGCTTATGCCCATTTATTGGTGAAAAAATAGGCGAAAACAAACATCAAAATGCTCCGAAACTGGCGTTTCAGAAAACGTGTATAGAATAGAACTTTATGCTTCATGAGGCAAAAGTTTCTAACATTTTGGCTTATAATGGTTGTAATTTTTGACTTTTCCAGGTCAAAAAGCATTGGAAACCGTGCAGGAGGGTATAAAAATAGGAAAAAATTGTTTTCTGAATAGGTCTAAGTCCACACACGCTCACGTACATATCTACATAGACAGGGATACAGATAGATAGATATTTAGATTAACAGATAGACAAATATATAGATATATACATAGATAGATATAAATAGATGGACAGTTATTTATTGACAACAAATTCAACGTCTGTTAACACACACACACACACACACACACACACACACACACACACACACACACACACACACACACACACACACACACACACACACACACACACACACACACACACACACACACACACACACACACACACACACACACACACACACACACACACACACAAACACAACACACACACACACACACAACACACACACACACACACACACACACAGACACACACACACACACACACACACACACACCTGGCCTGTAGTACCTCAATCAGCCATCCCTCTAGCCAGAGGTATGAGATAGGTAAGAAGCAGTGCTACCTCTCTCTCACCTCTCCCTGCCTTCTTCTCCCCGCCTGCCGTGCCGCCGACAGGTACCACCACGCGCTGCACGCAGACCACCACCCCTTGTTGCCGTACTTCCACGAGCACCAGAACGCGTCCAGCATCACGGCGCAGCTCGGCTCCACGGCCTTCCTCCACTGTAGGGTGAACCGCCTCGGGGACAAGACCGTGAGTGTTCTGTACCTTTGTGTGTGTGTGTGTGTGTGTGTGTGTATGTGTGTGTGTGTGTGTGTGTGTGTGTGTGTGTGTTTTCATCATAAAGGACTGGCCAAGGACAAAAAAAAAAGAGGTAACACAAAGCCCGCTCAGTTGCCAGTCACGATAAAGAAGACAGTAAGATGATAAAGAAAAGGGGGTGGGAAAATCTAGTTCGGGAGGTGTCTTGTCACTCTTCTCTTGAAACGATTGAAGTCGTAGGAAGGAGGAAAAATAGGAACAGGAAGAGAGTTCCATAGTTTACAAGTGAAATGGATGAGATAGTAAATATACTGATTAAATGTTGCGTTAGGAAGATGGACAGAATAGGGATGAGAATGAGTAGAAAGCCTTGTGCCGCGAGGCCGCGGGAGGGGGGGAGGCATGCTGTTAGCAAGTTTAGAAGAGCAGTGAGCATGAAAATAACGGTAGAAGATAGCATGAGAAGAAACATTGTGGCGGTGATTTAAAGATTGAAGACAGTCAATCAGAGGAGGGGAGTTGATGAGACGAAAAGCTTTTGACTCAACCCTGTTTAGGAGAGCTGTATGAGTGGATCCCCCCCAAACATGTGAGACATACTCCATACATGAGCGGATAAGGCCCCTGTAGAGAGCAAGCAGCTGGGAGGGAGAAAAAAATGGACGCAGACGCCACAGAACACCTAACTTCTTAGAAGCTGTTTTAGCAAGAGATGAAATGTGAGATTTCCAGTTCAAATTTATAGTAAAGGACAGTCCAAGAATGTTCATTGTGGAAAAAGGAGATAGTTGAGTGTCATTGAAGAAGAGGGGATAGCTATCTCGTAGGTTTTATCGAATAGATAGGTGAAGAAATTGGGTTTTTGATGTATTGAACAAAACATGGTTTGCTTTGCCACAATAAGAAATAATTATTATATAAAGATCATAGGTTAGGCGCTTGGTGGCATCTCTCCGTGAATCACTTAGTTCCTGTTGAGTTGGACGTCTAATAAACGACGTTGAATAATGCAGGGTAGAATCATCAGCGTAGGAGTGGATAGGGCTTTGAGTTAGACTTAGTAGATCATTAATGAATATTAGAAAGAGAGTGGGTGATAGGACAGAACCCTGAGGAACACCACTATTGATAGACTTAGGAGAAGAACAATGTCCGTCTACAGTAGCTGCAATAGAACGGTTTGAAAGGAAACTTAAGATGAAGGTACAGAGAGGAGAGAAACCGAATGAGGGTTGTTTGGAAATTAAAGATTTGTGCCAGACTCAATAAAAACTTTTGATATGTCAAGGGCAACAGCAAAAGTTTCACCGAAACCCCTAACGGAGGATGACCAAGATTCAGTTGGGAAAGCTAGAAGATCGCCAGTATATCGCCCTTAATTAACGGAAACCGTACTGACGATCAGATAGAAGATTGTGATCATATAGATGTTTATTAATCAGGGTAGAAGATGAAGTAACGGATTCAATCTGGAAAAACGTAGATAAAACAAAACAAGGAAAAACTGGTTCACAAATAGTATATGATTAAAATGGAGTCTGGAGTCAGTTAGTTGGTGCGGAGTCATTAAAAAGAAGCTTTAAAAAGAGGCTAGATAATTTCACGGATGGGGATTAAAGGTGGATGTAGGTAGTAATAAGTAACAGGAATTACCTCGTGTAGGTCTCATGGCCTCTTGTAGCTTCTTTATTTTCTTATGTTTTTATGTTCTTTAGAATCTTCTGATTAAGTATAGATTAAAAAGCTTTTGAAAGGCAGGAAGTCAAAGCTATAGGACGGTAGTTTGTAGGATTAGAACGGTCACCCTTCTTTGGAACAGGTTGGATGTGAGCAAACTTCCAGCAAGAAAGAAAGGTGGAAGTAGATAGATAAAGACGGAAAAGTTTGACCAGGCAGGGTGCAAACACAGAATCACAGTTTGTGAGAACAATAGAAGGGACTCTGTCAGGACTGTAAGCCTTCATTATGAAGGATCTTAATTAATATCAGGCATAATATAGTCAGAGGTTGGAGGAGAAGGAGAAACAAGCACTTCTTCAACCAGAGTGGAAATTTCAGCAAAGGTTTGAGGGAAGAGTTTTGCTTTAGACAGCTAGATGAGACAGCTGTGGAGCCATCTGGGTGAAGCATAGGAGGGAAAGATGAAGAAAAAAATTGTTAGAGATATTATTAGCTAGATGCCAGAAGTCACGAGAGTAATTCGATTTAGAAAGATTTTGACATTTTTTATGAATGAAGGAGTTTTTGGTAAGTTGAAGTAGTAATATTTGACATGATTACGGACGGAAATATAAAGGGCATGAGTTTCACGAGTGCGCGTGTGTGTGTGTGTGAGCGTGGGGTGTGTGTGGGGGGTGTGGGTGGGGGGGGGGGGGGGGGGGTGTATGATTGTGTGTGAGGGACGGGAATCTCACCTGTAATAATTGCTGTCTATGTGTTCATTAGTCAAACACATACACACGCACTCCTGAAACTACTGCTCTTTATATTTCCGTCCGTAATCAACTTACCCAAAACTCCTTCATTCATAGAAGTTGTCAAAATCTTTCTAAATCGAATTACTCTCGTGACTTCTGGCATCTAGCTAATATTATCTCTAACAATTTTTGTTCTACATCATTCCCTCTTATGCTTCACCCAGATGGCTCCACAGCTGTCTCATCTATTGGTGGGTAGGTGTTAGGGTGTGTGTGTGTGTGTGTGTGGGTGTGTAAGTGTGAGTGTGAGTGTGAGTGGGTGTGGGTGTGGGATGGGTGTGGGTGTGAGTGTGTTGTGTGGTGTGTGTGTGTGGTGTGTGTGTGGGGTGTTGTGTGTGTGTGTGTGTGTTGGTGTGTGTGTGTTTGTGTGTGTGTGTGTGTGTGTGTGTGTGTGTGTGTGTGTGTGTGTGTGTGTGTCCTTCCTCCACTGTAGGGTGAACCGCCTCGGAGACAAGATCGTGAGTGTTCTGTACCTGTGTGTGTGTGTGTGTGTGTGTGCGTGTGTGTGTGTGTGTGTCTGTGTGTGTGTATGTGTGTGTGTGTGAATGTGTGTGTGTGATTATGTGGTGTGTGTGTGTGTGTGTATGTGTGTGTTTGTGTGTGTGTGTGTGTGTGTGTGTGTGTTGTGTGTGTGTGTGTGTGTGTGTGTGTGTGTGTGTGGTGTGTGTGTGTGTGTGTGTGTGTGTGTGTGTGTGTGTGTGTGTGTATGGTGTGGTGTGTGTGTGTGTGTGTGTGTGTGTGTATGTGTGTGTGTGTGTGTGTGTGTGTGTGTGGTGTGTGTGTGTGTGTGTGTGTGTGTGTATATGTGTGTGTGTGTGTGTGTGTGTGCGTGTGTATGTGTGTGTGTGTGTGTGTGATTGTGGTGAGGGACGGGAATCTCAACTGTAAATGTGTCTGATTGTTCAGGGTCGTGGGTTAGGCGAGATGGAGACCAGATCAAGTACTGACCTGGGGCTCCACACCTACAGCAACGACGTCAAGTGAGCCACAGAAGAGAGAGAGAGAAGACGAGAGAGAGAGGAGAGAGAGTAGAGAGAGAGACGAGAGAGAGAGAGAGGAGAGCAGAGAGGAGAGAGAGAGAGAGAAGAGAGAGAAAGAAAAGAGAGAGAGGAGAGAGAGAGAGAGAGAGAGGGGAGAGAGAGAGAGAGAGAGAGAGAGAGAGAGGAGAGAGAGGAGAGAGAGAGAGAGAGAGAGAGAGAGAGAGAGAGAGTAGAGAGAGAGAGAGAGAGAGGAGAGAGAGAGAGAGAGAGAAGAGAGAGAGAGATAATATATGGTATTAAAAGACACTCTATTTGGACACATAACTGTTCACACGTATCCTCTTCCTCCTCCTGCTCCTCCTCTAATCAAGCGGTATGTTACAGTGGACCCTAGGCACCCTGCTGGTAAACCCTCACGCAAGGTTACCAAAACTATAAGGAACTTAAATTGCTATACACAATTGCCAGAAGCATTATTTCAAAGCGTAATGAATGATTGGCTTACGTTGTTTCTGAAACACCAGATATCGTTAGTATCACAGAAAGTTGGGTTAACACCAAAGATAAACATTTATTATCTGAAATAGCCATTCCAGGCTACAAGACATTCCAAAATTGTCGTACGCATAAAACAGGTGGAAGTGTCATTCTTTACATTAAAGATAATTTGCAAGCAATCGAAATCGATAAAGTAAATCAAGATCATTTTGACTCAGTCTACGCAAAGATAAAGCTTAACGGTAAACTGTTAATGTTTGGGTCAATATATCCTCCTCCTAAATTAAATGCGGAAGTAGATTGCCTCCGGTATGACGAGATAGAGTCAGTTGTCAACAATAATACCAACGCAATTTTATGTGGAGATTTTAACCTGCGTCGTATAAACTGGAATAATAACTCTCCTGATAGAGAACGTATGCGATTGCTTGATATGGTAAACACGTTATATCTAAATCAGGTGGTCCGTGAGCCTACAAGGGATAATAGTATCTTAGATTTAATTTTCACTACCGACATCGATGTTATTGATTATTGCGACATAGGTGAA
>JACEEZ010006501.1:0-15000 GCA_016584305.1 Chionoecetes opilio | reverse complement strand
GTACGGATCCTCAGTGTGGTGATATCCAGGAATCTTGTCCGGTTCTTCGTCCCGCACGTACGGAACAGTGGGATGGATCTTGTGGGCACATGCCCAGACACAGGACCATGACGTCTGTATCATCTGGCAGTGATGATGACAGACTTGTACCCCGATTCCTGCTGCATGAAGTGCATGGAGAAGGAGGCGTGTGTCTGCTTCTTCTTGACTGACTTAAGCTCGGAGCCCTTCTTCCCACTGCTCTTTGGGGCTGATCTTGAAGCAGAGCTGCTCACATGTGACATACAGCTCCTTGCCCGCGAGCTTTCTCCTGTGCTGTGGTTTTTCCATTCTTCTCCCAGAACTTGATGAGAATTGCCTTGTTGGAGGAAAACTAACGAGTAACTTTCTACACTGCTGGAGTTGTGCCCAGGTTGAATGTTCTTGAAATGGATCCCTGTGCCTGCATTCTTTTGGCTCGTCTGCATCTTTGATGGATGTCTCATTGTAGACGTCAAAACACAACATCAATGCGCCTGATCTTAGCACCCTCATGGACACACGTGACTCAGGTGCTGTGCTGCAAGCTGTGAAGAAAAAGTGTTTGTGTTCCCTTCAGTTTCGGACCAGGATCATCCCATCAATTATGTAGCAGAGGGTCGGGGATTCACCTCTGCCGGAGAAAAACACAAAAAAAAAAACATCCCTCTCCTAAACTCCATTGCTAGGGCAGCTTGTTGGGTCGTGCGGAGGGACCCATCACGCTGGCAAGTGCCCATGGCATAATGCCCCAGGGGAGGAGCCAAGACATCACTCATTTTGAGCTTTCTGTTCTCAGGCAACAAGGATCATCTGGCCAAATAGGTTCAGGCAGCCTTCAAAGATAGCCTCCTTGCATGGCCTGTGAGCGTATGCTTCATTCTGATGTTAGTGACAACAGTTTGGAGTTTCGTCTTCGTCATGTGTCATGAAACTGGATAAGTTGGCGTATCGGTTCTCCAGGCGCTCTTCCTTGAAGGTTGATTATGCAGTCCTCTCCATTCTGTAGGCCCTAGAAGGTCTTTGGCAACTTCTGGTGGTGCTGTAGTCGCAGTTGCAAACTGACAAGATCTCCTTGCTCTGCGTTGAAGGGGTTCAACCAGCTGGTCTCCATCAGTTGAACTAAAGATGGACATCGGCCTCCATCTCTTCTAATCCTGGGCATCTGTAGGTCTCTGGGGGCTGAAGTCAGTATCCTTTTGGCCTACTACCATGGCCCTGAGGTGCCTCAAGTATCTGCTGCGATACTACGATGTCAAGGTAGTAATGGGACGACAGCTCCACCTTTCAGGCTGAAGCCTTTGTGCCCCCTGGTGTATGGGTGTCTGTGTTGATCGTCTCTTCGATGATCTGGTTCCACAGGAATCCGTCCAAAGGGATTCTTGCTAACATCGACGAAAAAGCCACATGCCATGAAGTGTCATGGAAACTCTGGGTGTTCAACGGGCAAGTCGAGACATCATGGAATTAGTAGTTAGGTCAGGTCGGGGCATAGTTCACCGGTCATAGGCCAAAACACCACGGTATTCATCTGTCGGATTGCTCTAGGTGAAGCATCCAGTTGCCTTCTCTGGGGCTCGAACCAGGTCCAGCATGATCTCAAACCATGTCCAGGATGACATCCAGAATGCTGAGAGGTTGTGTTCATCTCTAGGGTCTCAAGATAAATTGAAGAGCTTCAGGATATGTGTGCATGATTCCATCTCCATACTCTTGAAAGGGTCTGAGACACATTGCTGTGGAAGCTGTTCTGATATTCTTCAGTGTTCCATCCAGATGTGTATGTCCCTTGAATGGTTTTCTTATAGCCATGAGGAAGCCTTTCCATGCAAGCCTCATCAGTGCTTCATACACGAGCTTGTGCAGTCTCACTGCTGTTGTACCTCCGCCGTCCAACCACCCCTGACCTGATCCTTCTGCGATGACAACTGATTCCACACACAGATCTACTAAGAACTGCAGCTGAAACCCTCTTCCCCTATGGTGGAGAGGAGATGCAGATGTGTGGAAGACGCCCATCCTGATGATAATGTTCGGAACTTCTCTTGTTTCCAGAGAACCTCGGCAGATTTGGAATAGAGTGCTGATCAAAACTACGCACACACATCTTGTTAAGCTTTAGGGACTGCAGGATGGCATGCGTTGCTCCAAGACTTCATTAACGGTGGACATTTCTGTTGGGGAGCATTGATAGTGGGCAGGATAGCTTACCAGTGTCCTGGACCACTGACAATGTTCTGCGGATTTGATGTTGAACCCAGTCCAACTGCTGATGGACTGTTTCATGGTGTACATCGAGTAAGAAGCGAGATGTTCTTGGTCTTGAATCCTGGACCTCTTTGTCGTGTTCGAACATACGCAGTGCAATCCTGGGTGGCCCTGCCGCCGCCCCCCATCATTGTATATTGGAGAATTGATTGCGTTCCGAGTGATGCTTCTTATCTTGGACTTGGTCATTCTTGGGGCAGGACCTTCTCTGGCACAGAGCTGCAACCTGGGGAACTGGACAGCAATGCCATTGACTTCTGTGAGAAGTACCCTGTCCACTTGTGTCTTTCAAGTCGGTCCGATGTTATCCCAGGCCAGGGTTTTGAACACACCAGGGTAGATGTTGCTGGCAGTGGAGGTCATCCTTTGAACATTCCAGCTTCTGGATACAAAGGGCTGTATCGATCTCCTCAAAATTGAGTAGGGGGACACACAGTGGCCAAGACGATTCAGAGAGTTCGGATCAGTTCTGTGTTTCCTGTCAAAACACTTTACAGCATTGGACAGCAGTACGTGCTTGGGTGGCTTTGTCTTGCCACTGCGTAACAGCAAAGACCAAGTCACTGCCGAAGGATGTGAAGACGTTGAGCTCTTAGAGAGGGAGTTTGACAATACACTCTCCTGTCAGCAGGGTATTACAGTGTGCAGGAATTTAGGGACTGCTGCAGGATAACATTCTGATCTGTATCGGGAGGCCATGGCCTGACTCAATCTGCTTATTGATGCATTCCTCAGCTGCATTCCTGCCTTTGGTAGATATATTCAGAGTTAGCTGGCTCTGCTTGTGCAGATCTTTTTGTCATTTTGTGTGCTTGTCGGCAAGGTCGTCCATTGAGAGGCTGCGTGGATAGATTAGAAGCTTCCCTTTCAAACTCATTCTGGGACAAAGCGTTAGGGATTCCCAAACTGGTTTCAAACTCTTTCAGGCGAACATGTTTCTTTGTCGCTGGTTTCAGTTGGATAATACAACGGGACATCATGGATCTCCCCTCCCCCCAAAGCCTAGAGTGAGGTTTATTCATAGGCAGTACCTCTGGGGGGGCGAATAATCAGTCCTTATATACAGAAGAGTTCCTCGAGGCTCTATCTCAGCCTCTTCGTAGCGTTCTCCCTCGCTTCTTCCTGATTTTCCACCTGCACCAGACTGGCGGCCGCTGGGGAATATCTTTTGTGAAGAGTTTGTAGCACGACTTGTGGTACGTGCCCCTCTGCAGCAACAAGGTCTCGACTAAGTAAAACAAGGATTCTCTGGTTGATTTCCTTGTTGATGCTCTGCGGATCTTCTCCATCTGCTCGTAGCTACACACAATGGATGAGTGGATCCTTTGTCTTTGCTGCTTTCATGTACTTGCTTGACTTCTCGCAGAAGAGGACATACTTGGCATACCACCCTGCTAGTACTAGGGGCATCCCTTGATGCCCTCCTCCGGGGTCGACGCTTGCTGATTCTATCTTAGACACCTTGGCAAGGATAGAATCCAGTAATGACTTCTTCTTGTAAAGAGACTACGACATTTACGGTGATAATGTCGTGTGGCTTATTCCTCCTTTTCAAAGGCCCTTGGCTGCTTCAGGATGGATCATGCTGCCTGATCTCCGCAGCCTGAGCAATTGTTCCAGGAGGTCCAAATCCTGTGGTGGGAACACCAGAGCCATGCTGCATCTCAGAGCAGTGGATGATACAGTCGATCCGTGCTCTCTTCCTCCGCGATGGTTGCATCCTGCCGTCAGACATAGTCAGGGCACACACCTGCAATAAAAAAATCAACATTAAACATTACATTAAAAAACAAACAAACACATTTCAATGGAAACCATTCTACATATGTTTTGCCCCTTCCAATATAAATTATCCCCAAAATATCACAAAAAAACACCAAATATGAATAAACCATAAATATGGGGAAACTTGAAATATTATCTGAATAACTCTTGTAGAGAATCAAATAACTACAAGAGCTGTTGGAATATATTTTCAATTTCTCCATATTAGGGATTTATTCCAGATTTATGGGAGAAAATACCCAAAATAAATTTTTTTTAGGGTGTAAATGCCAAAATATGAGGAAAATTTGAAAAATATCTAGGAACAACTCTGGTAGAGAATCAAATTTTACATAGGTGTCCAAAGTTTCGCAACGATAGTGTGATTGATTTTAAAGAAAATGAGGAAAAACCCCGAGCGTCACGCTGAAAATCTTTTTTTATGGGTAGCCACCCCCAGTGCATCAAAAAATCAGACCTAAGCTACCAGTTGCGGGAAGGCTATCATATCTTAATGTATTTACAGTCACGTCTATAAAACAGTTTAGTACAATTCGTGTTTAGTCACCCAGGTGGTACCGATATCTGGCCTGGCTCAGGACTATAGGCGTTCCTTGTTCAACCGTCGCGCCAAGTTCCGATCAGGGTTGCCATCCGTACATATACGATTATTTTACCCTTGGTACGATGTACGATAGTGCATTCATTATCGTACGTTTTTTACGATACTTTAACCATATCGTACGATATTATGCGGAATTATACAGATCATCAGAATAAAAAAATACACGTATAACCATGATGCAACAAAATCAAAACGAAATATAGAAAAAAAAAG
Source organism: Chionoecetes opilio (assembly GCA_016584305.1). Lineage (NCBI taxonomy): Eukaryota > Metazoa > Arthropoda > Malacostraca > Decapoda > Majidae > Chionoecetes > Chionoecetes opilio. The sequence continues at coordinate 10,112 of JACEEZ010006501.1, read as the reverse complement.
TTCTGAATGATAAGCAGCTGAGAGCAAGAAGGGAATAGTCGCACGTCACTCGTGAACCGTTCAGGGCAGGACATTAGAGAGAGTTAAAGGCCACGGTTGTTCGCTCAACAACATCGCTTATTCACCACCCGCTTAGTGGGTATTTCAGATACGAGACATGGCAGTCGGCGGAACATGTTGCTGAAAAGCTGAGTGCGAGCGACTACAATGACGTCACAGCTCACCAGCGAATCACATAGTATTTCTCAAAAAGTTCAAGTCAATTCACAAGGCTCACGCTCTAAGCTGTGTTTACAAATTATCGTCACACAAAAATTTGCTCTGATGCTCACCCTTCTTCCACTCCTCCTTCTTCACATCCTCTCCTCCTCCTCCTCCTCCGCCTCACCTCCTTCTCCTACTCCTTCTCCTCCTCCTCTTCCTCCTCCTAACATGTTTCTTATAGCAGGTTTGGTGTACTGTAGTAGTTACAAACAGCAGTATATCAGTAGCAGTCTGTAGTAGTAGCAGCAGTAATAGTAGTAGTGTAGTAGTATCAGCATTAATAGTAGATAGTAGTAGCCGCAGTAGTAGTGGTTGATGAAGGAGAGGGAATTAGGTAGAGGAAGACGAATAGGAGGAAGAGAAAGCAAGAGAAGAATAAAGGAGAAGAGGAAGGAGGAGGAGGAGGAGGAGGAAGTTTGCAAACGGTGATATTATGATTCCAGTAAACTCTCTCTCTCTCTCTCTCTCGCTCTCTCTCTCTCTCTCTCTCTCTTCTCTCTCTTCTCTCTCTCTCATCTCTCTCTCTCTCTCTCTCTCTCTTCTCTTCTCCCTCTCTCTCTCTCCTCTCTCTCTCTCTCTCTCTCTCTCTCTCTCTCTCTCTCTCTCCGTCTCCTCTCTCTCTTTCCTCCTCTCTCTCTCTTCTCTCTCTTCCATCATTTCCTCAATTTATTAGTTATTGATTTGTTCGACGCGATCGGTTTTGCATTATTATTGTATTATTATATCATTAGTATTGTTGTTATGGTTCGGCTGTTTGTCTTGTTTGTGTGTGGGGAGCCAGAATGTGAACGTGTAGGTGCTATCTGCCACCAGAACCATGGACGTGGTGGTAGGATACGCCCGTAGGTCCAATTGAAAGTGAAAAAAATATAGATTATTTCGAAGTTGGCAGGGTGTTTTCATATGTTAAAAATTGAATTTTAAGGGTTGGTTTGTCCATTCAACTTTCTGGAGTTTGAGCACTTCTTTGCATGCAAAAATGGAGTTTTATATTTTATTTGCAAACATAGCTTAAAGTGCGATTTTGCCATTAGTAAGAATTGCTCAAATGCAAAAATGGAATTAGATTAAAATCGTCTTAGAATTCCATTTTACATTAGGAAATTGAATGTCAAAGTTGACGGAAAAAGAATTTTTGTTATACGGCGTACCCTAAACTCAGGGTACCCAAAATAGTTGGATTGGGTTACGATGGGAGGGAAGGACAAGAACCAGGGCGTGGTGCCCGACAGCTATGGGAAAAACAGCACCAATGGTTGATATGGAGGAACATGTGTCAGTGATCAGAGGAGTCCATCTGGAAAGGTACCTTGGGAAACTTTGTACCAGAGGAACCCGGTGCCACCTTGAGAAGCCGCGTTCAAGATGGCTCAGCTCTCTATGATCTGCTGGTGACATACGACTCCACCGGCGACTCACTGATCGTACTGCAAGGTGACTCAACAGGGCCAACACGGGGTGGATTGGGGGTACTCACGGCCCTTTGGAGAAGATGCTGGGGACGCAAGCTCTTCGGTAGTATATGCGTGTTGCACACAAACGAGTTGCCCTGCGCCACCTTCATCACCGCACCAACGGGCCTACTTCATCTGACACGGTGCTCAGGGTTCCGTGTGTAGTCTGCTGTTCCAGCGTGGAATGAGATGCAGTACAAACGCAGAGTTCAGAAGAGTGCAGACGGTGAGATCTCACGTAGATACCGGAGTATATCCTGAGTCAAACATGTCCACTGACCAGCAGGTCTCCTACCAGATGGGTCCAGGCTGTGAAGCGGGACAGCGTTTCCCATGCAAGCTGCAGGAGATCAAGTGTGGCAAGTTGTCCCACTCCAGATGGTCACCACAGCCCAGTCAGCTCGTGTACATGTGGACAGAAAGCAGGACTGACTGGCAAAGAATGACAAAAAAAAAAACACCCTGGAAATCCTAGTCAAGTACTGCCTACAGGTGGTAATTCAAAAATCTACTACGGACATCAAGGTTCACCACAGGACTAGAGGACGGGCCCCCAAGCACATCTTCACGCAGCTCAGAGTGATTGAGGTCGCAGTCCAAGAAGGTCCAAACAGCTGTGACCTTTTGTACGTGCGGACAGAGCATGGTTCGCACACTAGAATGTGTCCTCCTCTCGGCGATGGCCGAGTCAGAGTGAGGACGGACCGCAGGTTCGCGTGACCCAGATTTTGAAGCTAGAGGGCTGGCGAGGAGTATGGGGACACCAGTGTAAGAACTCGCATCACACCCAAGCGAACTTGTCAGCCACCAGCTTGCAGACACGATCAGCTGGCAAGCACTGGCCAGGGTGCACGAGCTGGCATTCACCTGTTCACTGTCCGGGGATCAGATCCATGAGATCATGGTCAAAGCCGTACGAGGTTCCGGAGTTTCTCTATCCACACTCAGAGCACGAAAGAGTTCGTGAAGCAGGTGACAGATGGCTGCGGCAGCAGGCCCAGAGACGAGGTCATCCGGGCTGGGCCACCACCGGGAGACCATGCCCTCGCTTCAGGTCTAAGAAGGACATGATGGACACGTTCTAGGCCACGTAGAGGCTGTTGTGACACTGTGATGTAGTGCCTGATGAACCAAACATGATCGAAAGAGATTACCACGTTAGTCATTGGGAAATCATAGTGGGGCATGATGCAATATACAGGACCAACCGGACACTGCGTACTCATTTAAGCATTATTAGATAAGGGTGGCAATATATAAGTGCGATTTGCATAGTAAGAATTGCCTCAAAATGCAAAAATGGAATTAGATAAAATCGTCTTAGAATTTCATTTTACTAGGAATTGGGCATGCCAAAGTTGAGATTTTTTTTTTTTGTTATACGGATTACCCTAGTGGTGGGTCTGGCATCGCTAGTCGCTTTCGGCGCTCACCACCACCGCTCACATTCTCTCACCACCGGCGCCTCACCCGCGTTGGCCAACACCACAAGCGCCTGGGTGTTATATGGGCCATTTAGTTTGTATACTTGCACTGTTCAGGTTTCTTTGAGTCAGGTCATCATATATACTCAATTTATGAGTATCTTTAGTAGTAGCTTCCTTAAACACCACCTCTGGCAGTTGCCCGAGTTTTTTGTGTTAACGTTTTCAACACGTCTGACGTCATCAAATCTACCCTGCGAATACAAAAACAGCGGATGACAGTTGTTTAAAGTTGTTAAGCAGGGACGTTCGCGTCTGTGAATGTGCCCCCGAGAGACCTGTGAGTGGGAGTGTAGCGACCAAATACCGTGCTGCCCATCGTGTGTTGGCCCAGCTGGATGGTAGACGGAATCCCAGTCGGCCACTGATTTCTTAAAGCAGGGGTGTCAAATCATGGCTGCGGGTCTTAAGTGACCTGCGATGGTGACAGGGGATTTTTCAAATCGATACTATAATTGTACAATTGGGGAAACTACTAACTGCAAGACGAAACATATACTAACATTTACCTTTTATTTACATGACAATGCTTTTTTCATATTAAAAATTGCTGCAATAAACGTTATGGTTATTGCTTTATTAATAACGTAACATTACGAATGCGTTTGAAGCCGATGACATGCTATGCTAGTATCTGAAACGCATGAGAGTAATAATTTTGGGGTTGGTGGCTGGGTTGTATGTTGCTGTGCGGTCGGCTGAGTGTTGTATGGATTGTCATGTGTGTTTAGGTTGTGATGTGTGTTGTGATGTAGTTATGGGGTGTGGCTGGAAGTGATATGACTGTGTGGCTAGCAGTGATGTGGAGTGTGGTGCTTTTTTGTGGTATTGCTGTGTCATATGGTTTGTTGGTGGCTGGGTGTGATGGTAGTGTGGTGTTTTTTGTGGATGGCTGTCAATGGTTTGTGTGTGCTGGGTGTGATGTGTAAGGTGGTGTTTTTTGTGGTATGGCTGTGTTATATGGTTGTTGTGTGGACTGGGTGTGATGTGTAGTTTGGTGTAGCTTATCGTAGTATGAATGTGTGTGATATGGGTTGGTTGTGTGGGTGTTATGGCACGTGTGATATGTGGTTGTGGCTGGGAGTATGGATATGGATTGTGAGTGGACTGGTGTCAATACCAACATGGATTGGGTTAATAATTGCATTTAATTAGCAAGCACAAATAACTACGTTTAATAAATAATGATACGATACAAAAACCGATATTTTTAAGAGCCGTATGATAAATTTTACTTGAAAACAAAAACTTAATTTTGAGGAGAGTACGAATAATTCAAAATGAAAGGGTTGGCAACATGAGTCCGTCCTTGCCTGGGCTCAGCAGCAGTACGGTATATGTGGTAGCTACCTCTCTTGAAAGTTCCCTTCAATAAACCACGAAAAGGAAAGGACTATACTATCTAAATTACCAAGTAGTAACCCCCAAAGACTCCTTTAAGAGTTTACACTGGCACTTTGTAAGTTTGACTGTTAGACCGGGCTGTTGTAGTTTATCCAAAACAAACTTGAGGGCAGAAATGTGAGTGGGCCAATCAGAAGAATATACACAAATATGGTCAAAATTAAGCGAAACATTATCCAAACCAACAAGCACAATTTTCATTAAACGAACATAAGTAGCACAGGCCGTACTAGACCAAAAGGCTTCCAATTAAATTCCATCAGGCCCTTGTGAGTGGGAAAAGCAGTTAAGTGTCTAACTTTGGTAGACATTGGAACCTGATAATATTTTTTAGATAAGTCGAGTTCAGAGAAGAATACTGCACCAGAGAACTTATGAAGTTCAGTCTCAATGCTGCAGGATGGTTCAGCATGAAAAACAGTAGCTGAATTTCAAAGCCTATTATCATAAGAACATAAGAAACTAAAGAAGCTACAAGAGGCCGCGAGGCCTACACGTGGTAGTTCCTGTCACCTAACACTACCTACATCCACCTTTCATCCCCATCCATGAACCTATCCAGCCCCTCTTTAAAGCTCCCTAATGACTCCGCACTAACTACCTGTCTACTGAGACCATTCCACTCATTCACCACCCTATTTGTGAACCAGTTTCTCCCTATTTCCTTTATAAATCTACGCTTTTCCAGCTTGAATCCGTTACTTCTTGTTCTACCCTGGTTAAAAGTCGTAAGAACTTTTCCTACCTCTCCTTTATTAAATCCCTTTATCCACTTAAAAATGTCTATCAAATAGGTACTTAATTCCCACTTTGTTTGCCCTCAGGGAGGTCCCTAACGAATCAGTAGCCATCTGATACGTAGTGCCGAACTTCCTGACCATAACTACCGGAGCGTAGTGTGGAGATGTTGTAGGTTGGATGATACCTTGACGTAACAACTGCTCGACCTCTTCCTGGTAGTAGTGTTGGAGTTGGATGGGTACAGGTGTAGATTTTAGCTTGTATTCACTCTGTTGTTGCGAGGGTAATGTCGTGCTCGATGATCTTGGTGCAGCCAGGTTGGTCGGAAAAAGTAGATTGGTACGTACTCAATCTGAGCAGACTGATTCCAATAAAGAACAGGATTAATTACAGGTTCATAGAACTAGTTGGGCCATCCGATGTTAAAGAAATCTTAAATGTATCATCAATACCCTCACTTAAGCAGGATAACTTACCCTTTTCCTCGGGCTCCGATAGAGATGAAATCTCATTGAGGACTTGCAACTGGTTAACTTGGACCCGTCGTAGGTATTTCTTGAAGATATTGGCGTGGTAAAGTTTAGGTCCTCTTGGCATGTCGGTCAAGTAGTCCACCTTACCCCGCTTCTGCAACAGTTTGTGAGGGCCACTTCAAGCAACCAACAGTTTGCTAGAGTCACTTGGCAGTAGTCACAACACTTCATCCCCTGGCTGAAACTGACGGTACTGGGATCTTAAATCAAAGTATGATAGATATATAACGGGCGATACTCACATCAGCGTGTTTGGCCGCAAGCTGGGCGCATTCGGTCAGTTATTCCCGTTATTTTAGGACGTAACGGAAAGACGCTCTTTCCTCTTCCGGGATCTTCGGCTTTCCCGTAGGTCACGGAGCACCGAGAGGGGACCTCGCACAGACCTGCCGTAGAGGAGTTCATAGGGAGAGAATCCGGTCTGGTCGTTAGGGACCTCCCTGAGGGCAAACAGAGTGGGAATTAAGTACCTATGCCACTCCTTGGGCATGTCAGAGCACAACTTCGGAAGGGCAGTATTCAAGGTACCGTGCAGCCGCTCAAGTCGCGCCCATTTTCGCTGGGATGGAAAGGAGTAGTGAAGATGGGTTTTACTTCCAAAAAGCTTGTGTAGCTCCGCCATTAGCTGGAAATTATACTGGGTCCAACGGTCAGAAAGGATCTCCCTGGGTCTCCCCACTCTGGCGTAGATGGTTAACATAGCTTCTGATACGGATATGGTGCCAATATCCCTTAGAGGCATGTCCTCGGAAAAGCAGTGGAAAAACCAATTAATAGTATCCATCTTCAGAATGGTGGGGAAGAAAATTATGTATGAGTAAAATTTTGTAGAGTATGATTATCCCGATTATATTTCCACAACAAACAAGCAATAACTGGCTAGCAGCCAAGTAACATGAACCAAAAAACTAACTGCTCGGGAACTAACATTGTGATATCACAACATGGGTATGTCACCCAATTAACACCCTATACCTCAGCTTGGGGGTGTTTAAACAGCAGCAATCTTGGGCAACGTAGTTAAAACACCTCCGGCAGCGGGGAGTGGTGAATGGTTTTGGGCAGTGAAGGGCAGTCTGGATGAGCGCCCAATTATATAGCGAGTGCCTTCGGGGGATAAAAACCCAGCACTTGTGAGGGGAGGTGATGTCAAGTTGGAGAGCTGTAGCTATCTACCTGTCCAGGGCGACGCGGCTCTGAAATCACCATGGCTAAACTACCCAACCCTCCCCCTGGACACGGGGGTAGGGTTGTTGACCTGGCACCGGCCCAACAAGCATTTTAAAAGGCAAGCCATCGCCGGTCGGTGAAAGTGGTAATCCCTCCTCAGGGAGGAGGGGAAAGAGGCAGGTGTATTTTCCCCACACGGAAATATTATAATAAAAATCCTAAACCTTTATAACCTAACTATTTCTTTGTTACTTTCCTCTTTCTTTTCCCCTGGGCCCATTCTTCACACCTCAAAGTGCTTCCTCGTTGCTCAAATCTGATTATCGCTCTCCTCGCAAACCCCCGGCAGCTCCCGTGGTGAACAAACATAGACGCTCGAGGCTCCTCGGTCACCCAGAAGTTTTACAAGACGGCAGCACCATCGAGCTGAAGTGTACGATCAGCCAGATGCCTCAAGCCCAGACCCTTTATCTGTTGGCGGCACGGCGACCCCATGCTGAACTACGACACCTCCAGGGGCGGCATCAGGTACAGGGGAGAGAGAGAGAGAGAGGGGAGAGGAAAAGAGAGAGAGAGAGAGAAGAGAGAGAGAGAGAGAGAGAGAGAGAGAGGGGAGAAGAAGAGAGAGAGAGAGAGAAGAGAGGAAGAGAGGAGAGAGAGAGAGAGAGAGAGAGAGAAGATTTTCATCCTATCTAGACACTTTGCAAGTACCAACTACAAGGTTATTGACTATAAAAAAGCGCCGCCACGTCAGCACGAACTAGGCGGACTCGAACCGCTGACCGAATGCGCAGGGACGCTACACATTGCAAGCTCACGTCTCTACCAAACCCTTGCCACCCTGACGGGCCGAACGAGAGAGAGAGAGAGAAGAGAGAGGAGAGAGAGAGGAGAGGAGAGAGAGAGAGAGAGAGAGAGGAGAGAGAGAGACGAGAAGAGACAGACAGACAGACAGACAAGACAGACAGACGACAGACAGACAGACGGGAAAGACAGGACAGACAACAGACAGACAAAACAGACAGACAGACAGAGGGGAGAGAGAGAGAGAGAGAGAGAGAGAGAGAGGAGAGGAAGAGAGAGGAGGAGAGAGAAGGGGGAGAGAGAGAGGGAGAGAGAGATGAGAGAGAAGAGAGAGAGGAGAGATGTTGTTAGTGTGATTTGGGTGTGTTTAATGTTATGATAAATTTGTCTGTTTTTGTGATTGGTTTTCTTTCACTCATTATAGCTCATTATAGCGTCACCCTCACTTACTGGGAAACATTTTGTACTCCTCCCTCCCTCCCCACAGCGTGAAGACGGACATGAGCAGCGCGGTGGTCGTGTCCACACTCTTCATCGCCCCAACGCCAGCCCGAAGGATTCCGGCAACTACACTTGCTCGCTGGGCGACGTGGCCACCGGCAGTGTGCTTGTCCACGTCCTCAATGGTGCGTGGTGGTGACGAGGGTGGTGGTGATGGTGGTAACGTGGTGGTTTATAGTGGTGATGTTGGTGTATATTTTGTTTCTGTTTAGCTTATTGTGTTCTCGGTGATGAAAGTTGATGTGTGATTGTATAGTTATGTAGTATAGTACATTTGTATGTAAAAATAATAGAATGAATGATATTACAATGATATTCAACAGGGTGTAACACGATTTTCTGTAAAAATTGATACAGGAGAAGAAACGTATAATTCTAAGTAAAAATGTTCCTTTTACATTATTGCTCATCTCACTATCCTGGTTTTTTTTTTTGTTTTTTTTTTGTACATTTGTGCCTATAGCGCCTGTAGGCAGTGGTGACCCAGGGCTCGGATGGTAGGCTGTGGGGGGCTCTTGAGGGCTCTGATGCAACGTTGGTCCCCCGCCCGTGGTGGCGCAGGCAGGATTCCTATTGGACGCCTGTGATTTGAGGCTCATGCCGCCCCCTGGGTCCTCCGATGCACTCGCAGTCGAAGGTAGAGTGATGAGCAGGGCATGTGGGTGTTCTTAGGCCACCGACGGTGCAGGAAAGGTTTTGGGTTTCTTCGGGGATCGAACTCGGGTCACCGAGACCCCCAGTCGGAGACGCAACCACTCCGCTACCGCCTCCCCAGTATGTACTACTTTTTTGGTAAATAAATGTCCATTAATACCAATTGTACTGTTACAAGATAATTTTTAAAGTTCCATTACATGTACAGATAGTGGTTAAAAAATTCATTATTTCCCGAGGGGCAACCGCGCATACACATTGCATACATCCATTGTCGCATTTGCTGTGACAAATACCCGCTGCCGTGTTTTTTTTTCACTTCATCTCACGTCTAAGGGGAAATATCAAAAGCATATGTGTATAGAACATTAATTTTTCTACTTAGAATAACACGTTTTTTCACCTGTATCAATATTTTCAGAAACTCTTGTTACACCCTGTAGACATAGATTTTAAAGTTGTCCAATTGTTGTAGTTATTATTTTTTAAAGAAAAATAAGTTAGTTCAGACGCAATTAAAACATACAGGAGGTTCAAATAAAGTTCAACAAAAACAGTTTAGCTGGACCGGAAATGACAAGAGAACCAAACAATTTGAAGAACAAAACAATCAATCCTCGAGATTGTTATTATTTTGTTCTATTTTATTTTCCCATCAGTAAGAGTTTTTTTTTGCATATACTGTTTTTTTTCTATTTGTACCATTAATAAATTTCCTCCATCCTGAAGGCCAGACAATGTAATTTTATTTCTCTTCACTTTTAAAGCCCTCGATCCAGACTCACCCGCGTGTCTTTGCTTATCCCCTCGCGCCCGGCGAGCACCCCCAGGCCATGCACGGCTCCAGCAAGAAGGACCTCTGCTCCCTCACCCCTTGTGGTGTTCTCTCCTCCTCACCTGCTCGTCACACCCAATGACTCCGGGTAACGAAGTCAGACCAGGGCACGTAGGGGCAGCAGCGTGGGATACGGATCAAAGGCGGGATTTGACCTACCTAAATAGACTGGGCGCACCGCCTCGACCCTCCTGAAGAACATTGTATTAAAATTGGTTTATTTAAATGTGAAAAATTTATGTGTTTGGAAACAATTTTTTCCACCTGT
>JACEEZ010006500.1:82500-97901 GCA_016584305.1 Chionoecetes opilio | reverse complement strand
TGGGGAGGAAAATTAAGCATGGCTTATGAACACCATGTTATCATTGTAGTATATGCTAGAAAAGAGACCATGAGTGGTGCGGGGAACCACTGTGGCACTTTGAGAATCATTGCAGTATAATGCTATGATAATGAGACACAATGAGTGGTGCGGGGAACCACTGTGGCACTTTGAGAATCATTGTAGTATAATGCTATGATAATGAGACACAATGAGTGGTGCGGGGAACCACTGTGGCACTTTGAGAATCATTGTATAATGCTATGATAATGAGACACAATGAGTGGTGCGGGGAACCACTGTGGCACTTTGAGAATCATTGTAGTATAATGCTATGATAATGAGACACAATGAGTGGTGCGGGGAACCACTGTGGCACTTTGAGAATCATTGTATAATGCCTATGATAATGAGACACAATGAGTGGTGCGGGGAACCACTGTGGCACTTTGAGAATCATTGTAGTAAAATTTGCTATGATAATGAGACACAATGAGTGGTGCGGGGAACCACGGTGGCACTTTGAGAATCATTGTATAATGCTATGATAATGAGACACAATGAGTGGTGCGGGGAACCACTGTGGCACTTTGAGAATCATTGTAGTATAATGCTATGATAATGAGACACAATGAGTGGTGCGGGGAACCACTGTGGCACTTTGAGAATCATTGTAGTATAGTGCTATGATAATGAGACACAATGAGTGGTGCGGAGAACCACGGTGGCACTTTGAGAATCATTGTAGTATAATGCTATGATAATGAGACACAATGAGTGGTGCGGGGAACCACGGTGGCACTTTGAAATAGCAAATTGCCATGGGGCTGTTTACACAGCAAAATATATTTTTTTTCAATGGACCCGTTTACTCACACCTAAAACACGGAGTACTATGAAGCTTTGGATGCAATATAGGCTACATATCACTGTACTCATATTCTTTTTGCTGAGAAATGCACCATAAATGAAACATATGGCTTTTTTTGGGCCAAATTATCACAACACGGCGGAACGCGCTGTGATTGGTTGTGACGTAGTAAGCGCAGACTCAGATCTCGCCTGATCAGCTAGCTGATCGGCTTGTTTTGGCTCAGCAGACCGCAGTACCTATCTATGCATTCAACATTTCCCAGACAAAAAAAACATATTATGCTTGTTTTGTGCTAATGTGCAAAAACACCGCAATTAAAACTCCAGAGAATGTGTTCATAACTATGCCTAAGGACAAGAAAAAGAGGAAACAGTGGTGGATGTCTGCAAGGCGTGATTTCTCGATGAAGGAAAATTCATACTATTGCTGTGAAGACCATTTTGATGTATTATTAATGTATGTACTTGTGCATGGATAAGTAACTTGCAAATGATATGTAGCTGTGGGGCTTTAACTGAGCTGTGATAAGTTGCGGGAGTAGTATATGCAGTATGCTAGGCTTTTGAGGTAGGGATGAGACAGGCTGGGTTTTTCATGTTAAGTATACAACACGCAGTGAGTTAGGTAAAATTCTAGAGTCCTTTCCCGCCCTTATTAGAGTGTTTTTTCCTCCAGACCTTCACAGATCCCTTCAGATACCTCTAAACTGTAATTATAAAGTGGGGGGAGATGCCCCCTTCACCCCCTCCCCTCCTTAACGACCCCCCTGGACCCCTCAAAAATATAATATGTTTAATATTACTAATCTATCCTCACTATAACCTAACCTAACCTAATATCACTAATAACCTCATAGCGAGACCCCCATAAAAAAAAAATTACTAAACTAACCTACCCTTGTAAAATTATAGTTTTATTTTACTAACCTAACTAACCTTACTAACTTGCATTACCCCTACTACTGCAAGATGACCAGTAATCCTCCTTCAAGTGATGTAGTAGGTATTCACTGTGTTTGTGAATATGTAAGTTGTAGTTTATAAGGAAAAAGTGGATAGACAGAGATAAGTGGCCCGTGACACCAGACAAGTGATGACTTCTGGGATCGGCATTCCTTATAGGGAGCTTAAATGAACCTGCAATGACATGTACAGCTAGACAGATAGACGAACTCATAGAGGAACAGGTAGAAATGTATGGCTTTCTTTCCCCTCATAAGCAAAACATACACCCTTCGTCACTCTACTCACCACTACAACTTTTACTAACCATACATTTCTACCTGTTCCTCTATGAGTTCGTCTATCTGTCTAGCTATACATGTCATTGCAGGTTCATTTAAGCTCCCTATAAGAAATGCCGATCCCAGAAGTCATCACTTGTCTGGTGTCACGGGGCCCCTTATCTCTGTCTATCCACTTTTTCCTATAAGCTACAACTTACATATTCACAAACACAGTGAATACGTATACTGCATCACTTGAAGGAGGATTACTGGTCATCTTGCGGAGTAGGGGTAATGCAAGTTGGTGTATTAGTAGGTAGTACATATAGTAGCGGCCGCTTCACAGCTGTTTTGCTTTGTTGTGTGCGCTGTGACGTCACAACATGGCGCAGTCGTTTTAGAGCGTAAAAAATTTTCCTGTACTTAAATTGGTTGTATCATCAAAAATACTGTTCACATAGAAAAATCAACATCACTGCCCAACTATATGAGGCTTGAAGATTTCAAATCAATCGTTACCCCAAGTAGAGTAAACGGGTCCATCATATATATAATATATATATATATATATATTATATATATATATATATATATATATATATATATATATAATATATATATAATATATATATATATATATATATATATATATATATATATATATATATATTTTTTTTTTTTTTTTTTTTTTTTGTGTTGTACTGTACAAAAAGCTACAATACTATAACCTACTATACTACTGCTACTACTACTACTACTACTACTACTTCTACTACTACTGCTACTACTATAACCAAAAGTTGAATGTGCATGTTACTTTTGTTTATAAAGAGCCAAAGTGATATTAACCAAAGTTTAATATGCATTATGATTAATTAATTATAAGTATCAAACAAAAAATATAATTCTCTTGTTTAACCCCCGAAGTAATTATTACTACAACAAAAATCCCATTGCATCCCATTGACTTGCCATTGGGAAGTCAAGTAGCAAGGATGACTATGAACAATTAGGCCGAACAGCAGGATATAGCAAAATCAGGCAATAGTTTGTGTAGCTGACTCGCATCACAGACAGAATGATGACCTTTCATATGGCAGCTAGGAGGTTATTACCGGAGGTCAAATTAATAATAATTTGGTGTGTCTTGGGGGAGGGGGGGTAAAGCTTGCAGGACGGTAAAGACCGCCCACTCGATCCCCCAGCCAGTAGGAACCACGAATGGGACAGTGCCAGTCTGGATGTGTTTACGCGAGCATCAGTGCAGCCTGGGCCAACCTAGACCGGTCTAGACCGGCCTGGCAAACGTCGCTAAAACGCGCTTATAGACCTAGGCCTATTGATGTGAAAACGTCCATCACGGAAATAGAAAATATGTAAATTCATCTGTATTTTATGTTATAGGCATTTTTTATTCACTTATTCTATCTCTTTTTAGTTATAAATATGCTAAATAATATCCTGTACTAGTTACATTTCACGTAGAACATCAAATTAATACAAAAAAAAAAATCTATTTAAATCAAATAAATTCCGATTTAAATCAAATAAATCCGATTTTTTTTTATTAAAAAAAAAAAAAAAATCAACCCTGATTTTAATAGTATGTAAAAAATACATTTCCTCCCTTATTTAAAGAACAAATTCATTTTGCTATGGCTCACCAGAAAGGCCTGCTCAAGCTCTATCTCTACTCATTCATAGAAATTTCCTGTCAACCGCATAGTTTTTGAGTTATTTAAGAAAAAAATATTTTTTAGTAGTAGTGTAGTAGTAGTAGTAGTGAGTAGTGAAATTGTAAAGCGTCTATACTTGCAGCTACAAAGCATAAAACAACGCTGAAACAAGGTAGCTTATACAGTCATGATATAAACTATTGTGTATCATCTTCAGGGGCACAGACACAGCAGTAGTGAGGCTATCATGCGTAATATTTGGTGGCTGGCGACATTATTGCAGGTGGCGACTATATACTGTTATCTACGGTAATAGTAGTAGTAGCAGTAGTAGTAGTAGTAGTAGTAGTAGTAGTAGTAGTAATAGCATAGGTGGGCGTTATCGCGATAAATTATCGCTATAACGATATCGGGTTATCTGTTATCCGAAAGAAAAAAAATCCCGCGTTATCGATTCATCGGTATCGCCGATACTTTTGGTTCCAAACTAGCGATAATCGATAATTTTATTTTTGGGTTCCAGGGCAACCAAGTGCTGCAGCTTCTGCTGCTGCAGCAGCAGCAGCAGCAGCAGCAGCAGCAGCAGCAGCAGCAGCAGCAGCAGCAGCAGCAGCAGCAGCAGCAGCAGCAGCAGCAGCTCGGTGAGACAAGGTGCTACTTATTTCCAGGCGTTACCTATTGGTCACAGGGAGTTTCGTACACAAGTTGTTTCGTACCCAGGTTTTGTTAGTTGTATCGTACACTGATTTTAATTTTTTTCGTACATACCTGGTGTCGTTTCGTAACTCTAGTAGAGATTAATGAGAAATTGAAATTGTGGATAGAGGAAAACAAGATGTTAGGAGAGGAGCAAAGTGGGTTCAGGAAAGGCAGAGGTTGAATGGAAAATATATTTACACTAAAATAAATTATTGAAAGAAACAAGCACCAGAAGAAAGAGCTTTACTTAGTATTTATAGCTATTGAAAAGGTGTACGACACAGTAAATAGAGGAAAGCTAATAAGATTACTGAGACACATTGGAGTAGATACAAAGGTGGTGGACGTAATAAACAGCATGTATGAAGGGAACGAAGTGAAATTTACTCTAGGTGACATTACAACTGGCTGGATGGAAAATAATATAAGAGTTAGACAAGGATGTGTCATGTCCCCAACATTATTTAACCTGTATTTAGAGGAACTGATCGTGAGAATCAGGAAGTCAAGTAAAGGAGTAGCAATTGGAGGAGAGAAGTTAGGATGCCTGGCCTATGCTGATGATGTAGTGCTGATGGCAGAAAGTAAGGATGAATGGAGGAGATTTTACACATAACAAACACGTACGGAAGGGAATGAGACCTGAAGTTTAGTGAAAGGAAATGTAAAGTCCATGGAGTTAAACAGTGAAGGTAGGAGTCAGTGGCTGCTTCAGAATAATGTCCTAGAAGTAGTAGAAAAGTATATATACCTAGGAATGGAAGTAAACAAGGAAGGGATAGGCGGTGAAAAGCAAAGGAAACTTAATGAAGGCAAGGCAAGGAGGATGACAGGCATGATTATAAATGGTGATAACAGAGGCATTAATAAATATGAGGTAGGCAAGAGTTTATGGAAGGGGGTGGCTGTACCCCATTGCCTGTATGGGTCAAAAGTGACTCAGTACAGGGAAGGACACATCATGCACTTGGAAAAGGCTCAGAACATAGTAGGCAGATGGGGACTAGGAGCTAGTAGGAGCACTGCCGTAGAGGCCATAAGGGGAGACATGGGATGGAGCACCTTCAGGGAAAGGATAATTAAAGGAAAACTGGTGTTCCACAAGAAAATTGAGACTTGGTGAAGATAGATGGGCAAAGAAAATATCCCAGGAAAATAGATCAAGTTCCACCTGGAAGAAGGAACTAGAGAGATGGAAAAGGAGAGAAACTGTGGGAGAAGAATGGAACAAGATGGAGATAAGAGATATCAAAAAGAAAATTGAGAAAAATGGGCTAGTTAAATGGCAGGAAGGAATGGCCAGGAAATCAACGTTGCAGTGGTACAGGTGGAAACAGAAACCAGAGGGGGTGACCTGGCATGTAGGAGAATGGGGGAAACTATTGGTTTACACTTATATGTACAATTAACTATGTACAAAATCTCTTCATATTAATCAGAGAAGAGATATTAACTCGATGGAGGTGTGGAGTGTACTTGTACTTGTAGACAAGCAAGCACGTATATTAGATTGATGTTATCCTCACGGAGGGTCTGGGTGTACTGTCCTTGTAGTCCAGCACGTCTATTAACAATTAGATGTTATCCTTTCAAGGGCTCGGAGTGTACTATTTCTCCGAGTGGCGAGACCCCCGCTACCAATACCTATGACACGTGTATGATGTCAGGTGGCCTAGAATCTAAATGGGCGGCAGCCAATGACCGCGCTCGAAATTAAGGTGCTAATTATTTAAGTGCAATGCTTATTAACCACTGGGAATATTAATTTATCCTATCCCAGTACTAATCATTTACTTAAATTACCTTAATTATTACCCATTACCATTACAATTATATATACATATCCCTATACGCGCCCTCCTATTATATTATGAGCGGAAAATACCTCTCACTAGGTGGGGGGGGTGAACCAAAATCACCACTCTACCAATTATGAGAGGGTGGTCTATGGATAATTTCCACAGTTATATTACAATCAAAATTACGTTCTGGGCATCAAAGGGTTAGTATAAAATACACAGGGATGTCAACAAGAAAAGAAAAATAACTCTGAAATAAAATAATAGGGCAACCAACTCATCCGAGCGCAGCGATGCTGACCGAGCGTAGTGAGGGAACCTCTCAGCTGGGGGTTCGGTGTTTTTTTGTAAATTTCATGCTCTGAGAGAGCTTCTGAGAGGTCCTTGGTTATATATATAATAATTTCTGGTCTCAATTTTGTCTGTTTTTGTGTCCACAATTTGTGTATATGTATATATATGGTATATCATGCAACTTAAATTGTGAAATATATATGAATTATTAACCATTTTGACATGATAAATGAAATATTAACACAGTTTCCGTTGGAAAAGTAATCACAACAAAATGTTAACATGTTTTGTAACAGAAGAAACCTCATCAAATACAGCTCAAATATGATTTGATGACCAACTTCGAATTATTGAACAATCCAATATCAGTGGCCAGGGTCAGGTTCGGCTGTGGGCTAGCCAACTATGTACACTCCTCCCCACCCCCCTAAATTTTTAACCCGAATCTACACGATTCACAGAAATGACCCAGCTGGCAATAAAATACTCGGAAATCCGCGAATCCGCGGTAAATTGACATCCCTGAATACAAGGTTACTAAGTCATTGCCCACCAAAATTAAAGTGAAAAGCATATACAGCCAAGATCCCCCTATATCTTCGTTGTTTCCCACCCTAACGTGGTAACACCTATTAAACTTTGTTTGACTATAATAAATATTGCATTTAATAAAATCAATTAGCGATAAAGACTAATAAACAATGAACAACAGTACTGTTTGTGCGGCTTCATCCTCAGGCCAAGGCAGTGCCCTCGGAATCCCTCCTGATGGTCACAGTTAGACTACAGAAAACAGCACCTCAGTTTGTGAGGAAACCTGGGATCCTGACTCTATATACTCTTATTTACTTTGTAAGTGTCAAACATAATATTGTTTACAAATATTCAATTTACAATTATAATTCAAATTTACAAACAATTTTCATTTATATCAACGATATGTTAATTGCGCATAATGAACGATCTAAAACTATTATGAAGGGAATGACAGAGAGGGTTCGACGGCGTGACTTGAGGTCGGACGATGCACTATGTTGGAAGTTCGACGGTGTCGTCGAAAACGCATTCCGTCGAACTTTCCTGTCCACTGGAGCTGCAGGATAGGGAGAAAGAAACCGAGAACATATCATTGTGGAATGCAACAAGTATAGGAGTCAGAGGGAAAAGCTTATAGCGTCAATAGTAACAGTCCTAGGCAGAGAGGAATGGGACAGGAGACTAGAGCAGAAAGACGGGGCCCTGTGTATGGTGTTAGGGCTGTATGGGGACAGAGAGGAAACATAAAGTATTGTAAACCTCACCAAAGTGTTCCTAACGCAGTGTTGGGAGATCAGAACACAAAATAGACAATGAATTAGGATGATAATTTCAAAGGATTATAAACTGATCAAAATGTCTTTCCCAGGTGAAATAAACAGGGGAAGAGTTAACAAGTTTTGTTAACGAAGGAGACGAAGTGGAAGAGGACCTATGAAGCGATACTAAGCGACTAAGGTCACAAGAAGAAGAAGAAGAAGAAGAAGAAGTAGTAGTCAAATTCAACTCTGAGCTGAGTGTACGAAACGACTAGGGTTTCATATTGGTTTCATTGGGGAGGCGGTAGCGGACTGGACTCCGACTGGCGTTCTCGGTGACCCGAGTTCGATCCCCGAAGAAAACCAAAACCTTTCTGCACCGTCGAGTGGCCTAAGAACACACACATGCCCTGCCCATCAACTCTAACTTGGATTGCGAGTGCTTCGTAGGACACAGCTGGGGGCGGCATGAGCCTCTAATCACAGGCGTCACTATAAGAATCCTGCCTGCGCCACCACGGGCGAGGACCAACCATCACACCCCTCAAGTGAACCTCCAGAGCCTACCATCACAGCCCTGGGTCACCACTGCTTACAGGCGCTATCGGCATAAATGTAAAAAAAATATATATGTATATATATATATAGACTACGAAACAACTTTTTGGTGTACGAAACAACTTTTGTACGAAACAACTTGTGTACGAACTGACTACACCGCACCTATTTAATGCGACACCGGTGTTTTATCCCCGCATGTAGAAACACGGGTACCAGCTCGGCTATATTTATAGTTTCGGTAATAATGGACTTGAGTTTCACGGTAGTTTTCAGAGACACCAACAATTTTTTCTTGGCCTACAATAGGTGCTTGTTCTAATGGTGTTTGTTTTATTTTGCGCAAACCAAAAAAAAATTAAATAATAAGAATAAATGAATAAATAAACCTAACCTAACCTTATGTTTTAATGAAACCTAACCTAACCTTAACCACAAAATATATATATTTTTTTTTTTTTTTTTTTTTTTTTTTTTTTTTTTTTTTTTTTTTTTTTTGGTTTGCGCAAAATAAAACAAGCACCATTAGAACAAGCACCTATTGTAGGCCAAGAAAAAATAGTTGGTGTCTCTGAAAACGAACGTGAAACTCTCGTCCATTATAACCATAGTTTCACCCAACCAAGAATTTATTTTTTTTATTTATTTTTTGCAAAAATGACAAAAAAAAGAAAAAGAAACCTAAACCTAATCTAACCTTTACCTAACAAAAAATAAATAAAAAAAAAAAAAGCCTTTATCTACCTAAAAAAAATATAAAAAAATCATTTGCGACAGAAACGGTTAGCAGATTCATTCAAAACACAAGTCATAAAAACACACCAGAAAAACATAGGACGCATCAGAAAATCGTTGGTTGGGTGAAACTATAAATTATCCCAAGCTGGTAATTAAATGTATAATTGCATCAAGATCAAGAACTGGAACTGTCGCCGAAAAAAGCAACACTCTAGGCACGTCGACGAGTGTTCCTATTTCCGTTTACCTTCTATTTACCTTCATTTGTAGCAGTTTCCAGCGTTGTTTGGCGTTATAGTTGTATCTTGGTTGTAGCAGTTGTGTTGTAGTTGTTAATTCTCTCCCTTGGAGGTAACCACGCGGTCTGGTGGGAGAGAAAAAGGATAATATGGAGGAGAGATTCCTCCTTCTCTCCCTCCTGGCGGCCGCCATCTTGAATTGGGTTTGTTGACATCAGAGTCGTTCTTTTAGGAAATTATTTTATTATATTTATATCTGGGTTTTTTATGGTTTTTATATCGATATTTTGTGTTGATAAATTACATGGTTTATTTTTTTGGTTTAAATTTTGTGTTTTGGGGATGAATTTTTGGTTTTATTTATTATTTTGGCATTCTCGAATTTTCTACCGTAGATAACAATAAAGTCGCCTGGACAAATTTTTTTTCTGTTTCCAGCCGTGTGGTAGCGTTAATACTTATATTTCTACATCCATGATTTCAGGAAAGTTAGAAGGGGCTATCTGGGCTGCGTTTGAGAAGAAGAATTTGAGCGGCTTGCGCCGTTCAGGTTTTTGTACCCCTCTATCAAACGCTTTTGGGCGCCTCGCAGTGGTATGTAAACAAATCCCCGCCGTTACCATGGAAACGACGACGCCACAGCTCAGACTGTGGGCTTTTGACCTCACCATTTTCCTCTACTGCCCTCTACCTGCCCACGCACAGTACGGAAGTGTAATGGCGTACGCTGTAGCTATCTGGCGACTTTTTGATTATTGTTGTAATGGTAATTGTCGCTGAGAGAGGTGAAATGCTACGAATCTCGGACACCGTCAACCAACTACCGTCAACCAACTACCGTCAATAACACTATAGTCGCCACTACACTTTTGTCGCCAGGCGCTAAATATTACAAATTTTAGCATCACTATAGACTTGTATGTGTCACTGAAGACTGGTACATAATATAAACTACTGTGCATGCCTCTTTAGTGGCACATACAATTATGTATCAGTAGTGATGCTAAAATTCGTAATATATGGCACCTGACGACATATATGTGCAGTGGCGACTATAGTGTTATTGACGGTAGGGTGTAGGGATACGTGAACAGGTTTATGAAACTGTCATCAATAGGAATTCTCGCAGAAACACCAACTGAGACCTGTCGCCGACGTGGTACACTCGTCGACGCGGAATTTTTTGGTAACAGTTCCACTTGGAATAAACGAAAATGAAGAATAAAGTGTATTTCATTGTTGGATACCACCATACCACCTGGTATGTAATCTCTGAATGCAGAAATACTGTTAAAAGCTTATTAAATGTATATATTGTGTACTATAATATCAAGATCAAGAACTGGAACTGTCGACGAAAATAGACAGATTAAATGAAAATATGACTGTTAATATGATTTGACTTATGCTTCATGCTCGCTTATAATGTCAGATTACTGTGATAAATAATGCTGTTATGTATTTATGCAGGTTGTTTTCTCCTCTAACTGATAGAGTTATGTACACATATATATAGCTAACCTGCCACTTATAGAGATAATCTGAAGGCATATTTTTACAGCAACAGGACATTCTGAAACAGAAGAACTCCTCATTGTTTATATTTTTGTTTTGTCAAACATTATCGTTTGGAACTTAACTAAATTCAATATACCTAAACTAAATCAATTGCTAAGATAACCTAGCTTTTCTAACTAATGAAATCTGGATTGTTTAGTAGCTGTCTATTAAATTATCAATCGTATTATCACATATCATTGCTGCCACATATTACACATCTGGAGCTGAAATACCTCCTCCGCCACCCTCGCCCGGGCCCTGTATATGCATCCTAACTAGTAAAAATATAACCAATAAAATTCCATTTTTACCTGATAACCTAACTGGTGGGTGAAGAAGGGGTATTTAAGATTAAGGGGTATAAAGTATTTCTGTATAATGAAAAGGTATAAATAATGAAATCACAGCAAAAGAAATGGTAAATATGCATTTCCAACTAATACTCCCTATTGACCAATACTCTTCTGAAATAACTGGCGGGGCTACACCACCCAGACCTAAACTAACCTAGCTTACCTGGGCATTGATTACATAACCTTATCTCACTGAGGCCGGGGCTTTCGCTCACCACCAGACCCCCCTTGTTATTTTTTTTTTATTCCTGCCGGCGGTAAATGTGCAGTTTCAACCAATACTCTCCTGGCATAACTGGGGGAGCTGCTCTCCCTCAGAACCCCCCACTAGTTAACTAACCTAACCTGGGCATTGATTACGCAACCTTACCTCACTAGGGGGGTTTCACCCCCCCCAAACCACCTTGTGTTATTTTTTGGATGGGCTATAAATACTCCTTAGCGATGAGAACGAAACGTTCAGGATACTTAACGGTAAAATTCTAGTGTTTGCCCATACTCTCCCACTTCCTCCAAACAAGTCTGTGGGAATGCGGGGTTTTCAGGTGGGGAACAAATTATGCGTCGGAAACACGTAATTTAAGAGTTGTGTAGGGGGTAAAATTCCCTAGATCTAGGGTAACTTCCTTAAATCTAAAGAAATTTGCCTAACCAAAATTAACCTAACCTAGCGGGGGGCTTGACCCACCGATAAACTAACCTAACCTAAGCTAACCTAACTAAATCTAACCTAACCAAATCTAACCTAACCAAATTTAACCTAACCTACCCAAATATAACCTACCCTAACCTAACCAAATTTAACCTGACCTCCTATATATAGCGGGGGGTTGGGGGGGGATTCTCGACACTTCGGTCATCATTATGTGAGGATCGTCGGGTTCACACGTCTATGTACTCAAAAGAAATCCAAAGAATTTTTTCTAGATCTTGGGAATTTTTACAACACCCGTAACTCAAAAACTATGTGGTTGCGACGCATATTTTGTACGCCAGCCAAATATCCCGCATTCCCCCAGGTCCCCAAGCTTGTTTTGTGGGAGAGGGGGAGTATGGGCAAACACTAGAATAATACCTACTTAACCAGCGATCGTGTATTGGTTGAAACTGCACATATACCCTGCCGGCTATTGTAGGGGTTAGAAATACTCCTTATGATGAGAATGAAACGTTCAGGATATCTAAAACCACCGATCTTGTATTGGTTTAAACTGCACATACCAAAAAAATACTAGGAAATGCCTAATGCTTATATAAGGGGATGTATTGTGAACTTGAATAAATGTATCTCCCTCCACTGTTCATTGGACCACTATAATATCATAAATTATCACTCCTATTTACTGTTTTTTCATTATTAATTATAAGTAGGCTCCAGTACAGTACTTAACAGTGCATGTCAATGCATGCTGCGGGATAACATTGTAGTCTTTCGACTGTAATCGGCAAGAATAGCATAAATTTGTCTCAAATTCGTCTCTGTTTGGGTGGCCATTGTTGTTGTCATGACGTCACACCTCGCAGAGCGCCCAAGGTCTGTGGGTTGGGCGCTCGGTAGCCACTCAAGCCGCCCGCCCGAGTCGCGCACAGGCGTTTGAGAGAGAGTTTGAGTGGCTCGCATCACTCAAATTCTTCCTCTCAAACGCACCCCTGCTGAGCACTAGCTCAGGAGTAGCATAAATTTGGTAAAGGACCATTTCAAACTTTCAAAATACCCTGGAGCCCCGAATCGATCACACACACACACACACAATGTATATATATATATATATATATATATATATATAATATATATATATATATATATATATATATAGCTAACCATCACCGGCGGGACAACGTAGGGCGTAGGGCAGGCGAACGGCGGACGCCGGCGGCACAATTACCTCCGACAGCCCTCCGAAGGCCGCTGCTGAATTTTCAGAGGGGAAGATTTATATATTGAAAATCTATGTACAAAATTTGAAGAATTGAATATTTCTAAGTGTAAACATTTTGGAACAACAGTTATATAATTAACTTGATGTAGTATTACATCAGTAGTGACAAGCAGCGGCAACTATACGTAAACCCTCCGGAGGCCCGCTGGTACGTATTTGTAAGTTTGTAAGTGGGAAATATTAATTTCATATTATATATATTAACTCAGTAATATACATAGTGTCTCAATATCGGTACCATCACTATTATTAGGCATGTTCCAGTTATTAAAAATTGTTATAGAAGTTTTAAGAATAGTTTATAGAAATTATCATATTTCAGTTTATTTCAAATATTTCCAGCTTAATTACGAACACCCAGAGATACATAGAAATAAAGATGAGACACATTGGAAGGAGTTTACATGGATAAACGTTATCAGTTAGAGTCTATGTGTGCAGTATATTGTTACGAAAATGACAGTAGATTCCACTTCTGACTGACCATTATTGCGCACCGCCCTCATAACCTCACACCACAAGACTTACCTGTCTTAATTTACCCCCAAAGGCGCGGTCACGTAACCCCTTAACTTCCCTCCCGTAGAAAGGGTCCGGTAGATTTAACCTGGGCGAGTATCGGTAAATGTACCACTTAGTCACTACACAAGGCGAATAGAGGAACAATGACTACTCACTGGTCGAATCTCTACTTTAATACACAAAGATCACACAATACACAAGACTCAACTCCTGAAGGTGGAGAGTGAAACAAAGTACACACACGAAGCTTCCCTTGAGATACACACACGAGGCTTACGTACACTGGCTTACCACGAAGCACTAACAGCTACTGACGAAGCTACGGACGAACCTGACGAAGGCAAGGCGCCTCTAGGCGCCGGCGCTCTGCTCGACGCGCCGCGCTCCAGACCTCACTCGTCTGTGTCTCGCCCTCCACTCCTTGTCCCTCTGTGTCCAGCCAGCCACGCTCCTCGCACCCTCACTCCCTGTCCCTCTGTCTCTGCCGCGCGCCTCATAACCAGCCAATCACGTGGCGTGGTCGTTCGTGCGCGACCCAATCAGAAAACGCCGGCCTAATGACGTCACCCCTCCTTTGTCTGCAGAGTAACCTACCCTCATCCGCGGGCCTCTTGCCACCCCGCTACCATGGCAACCGGCCCAGTCCGCTCACTCACTCCCACACCTCGCTTCTCCCTTATCCAACACATACAGCATAACGCCAACCGCGTAACAATATCATATAGAAATAACATTTGATTTACCGAGCAAAGATTACGGGATAACACTGTTCATATTTTCTCTTATTTCAATCATTTCCAACATATAATCAACACATATCAATACGCAATGGGATACCTATACAGAATTGATGTAGATGATGGAGTTAACATGGATAATATAATAATCAATTAGAATGGAATATTAATTTATTTGAAATTATCTTCCACCCATAAATGCACTTAACTGCCAGACGTACGAAAGTAAATACAAATGGTTATTAATCCACAAAAGACCTAAACTATCACCCTTATACCAGTCCATAACATAATGAAAACTTATTTAACATGTTTTCGCTCCTGCATTATAACGAAATAGACTGAACACTATAAATAATGTGAGAGTGAGGTGTGTCAGTGACTGAAATCAGTTAGTGGGAAAACGCTTAAGTAGGTGGATGTTATTATGTGGCTCGCCGCAACCTATATCCTTCTACATAGCTGTTCAGTGTTCCACGTACACCACCATGTAAATCCAATAACGAAAATGTTTCTGTTATTATGAAATAAATAATGTCCGTAGCAATCTATGATATCCTTTTCACCGTATTACTGGATAACGACATAGGAATAATTCTGGTTATATTCCCTACCGTAGATAACAGTGAAGTTGCCACCTGCAGTGAAGTCGCCAGGCGCCAAATATTACGAATTATAGCATCACTACTGATTTTTATGTGCCACTGAAGATGATACACAGTAGTTTATGTCATGACTGTATAATCTACCCTGTTTCAGCGTTGTTTTATGCTTTGTATCTGCAAATATAACTGTTGTGCATTTTGCTTCTCACGTTTTTCTTCGCACGACGACAGACAGCAGCTGATCACCTTTCGGGCGGCAGGACACAGACTTGCCAGATCTTTCAAAC
>JACEEZ010006500.1:77500-80000 GCA_016584305.1 Chionoecetes opilio | reverse complement strand
TTACCCATCACCCCCCCCCTATTCCCTCACCCCTCACCCTCACCCCCCACCCATTCACCACCCATCACCCCCCACCCATTCCCTCACCCCCCCCATTTTACTCCCCATTACCATCACCCTAATCAAGGCTTCCTCAAATTTTCGCAACCCCCTTTTGTTTTCACAATTTCCCCTAAAGGCTGCAAAAAAAAAAAAAAAAAAATGATCGGGTATCTCTAGTGGGCTTTGACCCCCTGGTCAACCGGGTTCCAAAAATGTGCCATATGAGGTGTTTGCGCCCCGGGGGGGCGGGAAACCCATACAACACCACACACCAACAAAACACCACACACACAGACGACAGACATACAACTTTCGCTTTTATTTTTAGAAGAAGAAATAAGATATATATATAATATTACTACCCCAAAGCCGCCCCCGGGGGGGACTTTTTGGTAGCTCCCGCGGAGGGCTTTGGTGGTGGGCCTTCCCCACCCCCTGTGTTTGGGGGGGCCTTCGGCCCCCCCAAACACGACTCTCCCGATAGCCCCCTTTTAACTTTTTCCCGAAAAAATGGATGTAGAAAGTTTATTTCCCCCCCCCATTCACTCACCCTTTCCCCTCACCCCCCCCCCCTTACCCAAACACCCCCCACCCATTCCCACCCATTCCCACACCACAACCCCCATTCACTACCCATTACCCATCACCCCCCACCTTTCCCTCCCCATCACCCCCAACCCATCCCCCCCACCCATTTACTCACCCATCACCCACACCCTTACCCTCCCCCACCCATTCACTCACCCCTTTCCCATCCCCCACACAAGGTTTTCCCAAACTCGCAACCCATTTTTTTTTCACAATTTTCGCTAAAAGGGTGCTAAAAAAAAAAAAAAAAAAAAAAATCGGATATCTCTAATTGGCTTAAAACCTTCCCCCGGGCAACCGGGTTTCCAAAATGTGCCCTATGATTGATTGCCCACGGGGGCGGAACCTAACAGACCACACACAACCACACACACACCACCACAACAGGACAGACACCTTTTTCTTATATTATTAAGATACCCATCCCCCCCCACCTATTCCCCAACCCCTCCCATCACCCCCAAAACCCTCACCCCCCCCCCCATTCCTCACCCCTCACCCCCACCATTACCATCACCCCACCCATTTTACTCCCCCTTACCCCCTCACCCACATCAAGCTTCCTCAATTCTCGCAACCCCCTTTTTTTTCACAATTTCGCTAATAGGCTGCAAAAAAAAAAAAAAAAAAAAAATGATCGGGTCTTCTAAGGGGTTTACCTTCCCCCGGGCAACCCGGGTTCCAAAAAAATTTCCTATGGGTGTTTGGGGCCCCGGGGGCGGAAACCCATACACACACACACACACACACACACACACACACCACAAAACCCCGACAAAGACCCCCACTTTCGCTTTTATTATTATAGAAGATAGAAGATAGAAGATATTTATATATATACTAGCCGCAAAGCCGCCCCCGGGCGGACTTTTTTTCTAGTCCCGCGGAGGGTTTGGGGTGGCCTTCGGCCCCCACCGTGTTTGGTGGGCCTTGGCCCCCAAACACGGCTCTCCAGATGCCCCCTTTTAACTTTCCTGAAAACAGGATGTGAAATTTGTATTACCCCCACCCCTTCACTCACCCATTACCATCACCCCCCCCCCCCTTCACTCACCCATTACCCATCACCCCCACCCATTCACTCACCCATTACCCATCACCACACACCCATTTATCACCATTACCCATCACCCCCCACCTATTCCCTCACCCATCACCCATCACCCCAACCCATCATCCCCCACCCATTCACTCACCCCTCACCCCACACCCATACCCATCACCCCACCCCCTTCACTCACCCATTACCCATCACCCTACATCAAGGTTTCCTCAATTCTCGCAACCCACTTTTTTTCACAATTATCGCTAATAGGCTGTTAAAAAAAAAAAAAAAGTGATCGGATCATCTCATAATTGGCTTAAACCTTCCCTGGTCAAAACCCCGGTTCCAAAATGTGCCATATGAGGTGATTGCGCCACGGGGGCGGAACCTATACCAGACACACACACACCACACCAACACACACACACACACAGACAGACGACAGACAGACAGACACACTTTCGCTTATATTCCATTACCCATCACCCCCCACCCTATTCCCTCACCCATCACCCATCACCCCAACCCATCACCCCCACCCATTCACTTTACCCCTCACCCCACACCCATTACCCATCACCCCACCCATTCACTCACCCATTACCCATCACCCTACATCAAGGTTTTTCCCCAATTCTCGCAACCCACTTTTTTTTCACAATATCGCTAATAGGCTGCTAAAAAAAAAAAAAAAAGTGATCGGGTCATTCATACTTGGGGTTAAAACCTTCCCCTGGTCAACCCGGTTCCAAAAAAAGGTGCCATATTGGGTGATTGCGCCACGGGGGGCGGAAACCCATACCAGAACCACACACCACACACACA
>JACEEZ010006500.1:52500-72500 GCA_016584305.1 Chionoecetes opilio | reverse complement strand
GACCGAAGGATAGAGATTTTTGGAGAAGGTTGTGAAGTGGTGAGAGACAGAGCAACTAAAAGCAGTAAAGGAATTCGCTGGAGAAGAATAGGACACAGGCTGTTTGACATACGGTCTGCCATTACGATCTTCCCCTGCAAGGACCAGGAATCCCACGCTCCAACCCCCAGCTGTGCCACGCGAGAGCCACACGTGCAGTATGACTGCCCCCTGGGCCAGCAGAGTCCCTCACCTTAGGACCTGGAGTGGCTGTACTACCAGAGGATCAAAGTTGGGATGAGGAGTGCAATGATGATGACATGGGTAGACAAGAATGAGACGCATAGACAAGTGAAAGCAGCAAAAGAGAAAGCAGTTGGAAGAGGAGGCTAAGCTGAAGAAGCAGGAAGCAGAAAGATGAAAAGGTCAGACTCTGAGCTTCAGGAGCAGATGTTCCTTGGGCCAGGCTGAAGATCACCAGGATTCTGCGGATGGGACAGAGGAGTCGTTCACACTGACACTCAGGAGGAAAGAGCGGAGCAACAGGAGTCTGCAATACTGGTAGACCGACTGCTCAGGGAGAGGCTGGGGTCCCTGGCACCCCTTGCTGAGCAGTACTTGGGACAGGCCAGCTGCAAGAGAAAACACAATTGCCATTCCGGAACCTGGCACTGGCAAGCATCCGGTTCGACGTTCCGCCCACTGCTGCCCTGCTGCCTTGGCTTCTGGATCATCCAGGGACTTATCGCTGACGGGACACCTCTCTCCAGACATGTCGTACCTGGTCTGTGATCCTAACAAGATGAGGAGGCAGGCAGGATGCCATGGCATGGCCAGGGACCTTGACCAGGGGAAGCACCAGGGTACCAAAATAGTTGGATTGTGTTACGATGGGAGGGAAGACAAGGGGACCAGGGCGATGGTGCCGAACAGCTATGGGAAACTGCACCCAAGGTTGATCAGGGAGCAGATGTGTCAGTGACAGAAGAGCCCATCTGGAAGGTACCTTGGCACTTTGTACAGAGGACCCGGTGCCACCTCAGAAGCCGGCGTTCCAAGGTGGCTCAGGCTCTCTATGATCTGCTAGTGACAGAGGACTCCACCGACTCACTGATCGCTACTGCAAGATGAATCGACTCGGGCCAACACGGGGTGGAGGTATGGTACTCAAGACCATTGGAGAAGATGCTGGGACGCAAGCTCTTCTGGGGTATTAGCGTGTGCATACAAAACGAGTTGCCCCTGCGCCACCTTATCACCAGCATCTACGGGCTACCTCATCTGACACTGGCTTCAAGGGTCCATTGGTGCAGTCTGCTGTCCAGCGTGAATGAGATGCAGTACAACGCAGAGTTCAGAGGAGTGCCAGCAAAGTGAAGATCTCACGGAGATACGGAGTAATCCTGGTAAACATGTCCACTGACCAGCAGGTCTCCTACCAGCTGTCCAGGCTGTGAAGCACGGGGCGTTCTCCCAGTCCGAGCTGCAGGAGATCAAGTGTGGCAAGGGTGTCCCACTCCAGATGGCTCACCACAGCCCAGTCGCGCGTGTACATGTGGACCAGAAGCCTGGGACTGACTGGCAATGCAAAATGAACACCTGGAAATCCTAGTCAAGTATGCCTGTAGTGTACTTCAAACTCTCCTACGACATCAAGGTTCAACACAGACTAGAGGACGGGCCCAAGCACCATCTCACGCAGCTCACGAGTGATGAGGTCGCCAGCACAAGAAGGTCCAAACAGCTGGACTCTACGTGCGGACAGGAGCATCATCGCACACCGAATGTGTCATCCTCTGCTGATGCGAGTCAGAGTGAGGACGACGCCAGGTTCCCCGTGACCCAGGATTTGAAGCGAGGTCTGGCGAGGGAGGTATGGGGACACAGGGTAAGACCTCGCACACAACAAGCTGAACTTTTCAGCCACTAGCTTGCAGGCACTGATCAGCTGGAGCCTGGCCAGGTGCACGAGCCGGCATGCACATGTCACTGTCCGGGGATCAGATCCAGGAGATCCTTGGTCAAGCCGTACGAGGTTCCGAGTTGCTCTATCCCCACTCAGAGGCACCGAAAGAGGTCGTGAACAGATGACAGAGGCTGCGGCAGCAGTGGTGGGCAGCAGGCCAGACGATCGGGTTCATCCGGCTCGGGCCCACCCCGGGAGACCATGCCCTGTCAGTCTAGAAGGAATGATGGAGACGTTTAGGCCAAACGTAGAGGCTGTGACACGTGGATGTAGTGCCTGATGAACCAACAATGATCAGAAAGAGATTACCACGCTAGTCATTTGGAACTCTATGGTGCATAATGAACAATAAACAGGACCAAACGGACACTGCGTACTCATTAAGCATTAATTCGATAAGGTGCAATATAAAAGTGCGATTTTGCATAGTAAAGAATTGCTCAAATGCAAAATGGAATTAGATAAAATCGATTAGAACCAATTTTATATAGTGGAAAATTGGCATGCAAAGTTGAGAAAAAGAATTTTTGTTATACGGCGTACCCTAATAGTTATTGCAACAAGTACATCACCGAATAAAATGGACAGTGGCGAACAGTGTGCGCTATCAGGCAAACACAGGAAGGTTAAATAGGTGGAGGTGGCATGACCCATATTCCCTGTGTTATCGGGTGAAGCCGCTCGCCCCGCTCCAATGCGGAGAGATTGACTCAAAACATTGCGATTTCACGCGTGGACTCATTGCACATTTATGCTTTCTATCTAATTGATATACAAGGGGGGCGGGGGGCGGAGCGCGGTGGCTTCACCTAGACCTAGAGGCAACATGCCGCCTCCTCATATATAACCTACTTGGCCACACATAGATGCGGGGTGGGTGGGATTTCCATTGCATGATTTAAGTACAATTTTAATACGATAACAAGATATTGTCATCTATTCTGCTTGGTTTCAATTTGCTGCAGACTTATTTGCAATTTTTCTATATGCGTCTTATTTTGATCAGTCCATCCTGAGTCATCGTCAGTGGATTTTTTTGTGTGTGTTTTTTCCCAACAAGAATTATATTATATTGTGTCTATTAATGGTAGGAAAATAAAAAATCCATGTTGTGTAAACCTAAATACATATATAATAGAGTCCTTGACAGTAACTGCTGGATGCTTGGCTGTTCGTAATAAATATAAGAATAATGCAAAATAGGCAACTTGTACATAACTGTTTCCGCCCCTGGAGACACAATCTTGGTCCCGCGTACGAGTTTGTACCAGAACGACGGAGTTATTAACTGCTCCTATTAATGGTATATGGCGCTGATATGCATAACACGTGATCACAGCACGTCTCCTGAAATACCTTATCATCGAGGGAGGGTGCAGGGCTATTAAGTTATGAGAAAAGTTTGATTTAGCTAGAGTTGAGTAAAATTTTAAAATTTTATATCATGTGTTAAAACGTATTAAATTACTTGAGAAGACAAACTTTTTTTTGCTGAAATTAGGTGGAGATTAAGGAATCATGTGCCCAAAACAAGGGCTTCTAAATGTTTTTGCTATTTATCAAGCGCCATTGTATTGACAATTTCGTGATTGGGGCAAGTTGGCACACAATAAATGGGGCAAGTTGGCACAGTGTATACTTGCCCCACATAACAATATATATTTAAATTTTCGTATAACTAGAGATATATCTAAACAATATTTTTGTTTTTATGATTTTCAGACATAGTTAGAATTTGATTATGGTTAGAAATTATTTGATTTTGAGCAAATAATGGTATCATATTCCACTTGCAGGATTTTCACAATTTGTTTTAATTGGATATTTCTATTCAAAGTACACATTCAATCTTTTATAGGACTTACAGTCCCATAATCATGAATTTACATTAGTTTGTTACCTTAGTGTAATCATCTGTACTTTGCTTTATAAACGACTTCAAAGTTTCCTTTTTTTCCCTGATGCGTCGTGCAATTACTTTCTCCATCAGGTGTTTGATGAGACCAGCGTCTTCAAGGTGACTCATCACTTGCTGGAAGCAATCGTAATAGGGCGTCCCCTTTCTGGGAATATAGGGAACGTTTACTGGTTATCCCACATAGTATTTATTGTACACGTTTTTATATACAATTTTGCACAACAGGAATACATATATGTTAAAAGAAGATATCAAGATAATAAATTATCTATATGTTAGTGTTCCCTAGTAAATATTGATATGAAAGAAAAAAAATCAATTTGTATTATATACTAATAACGATATTTTCATTCTAAAACATAACACTGACTATAAGGCTAACATATTCATGACAAAAAATAGCTTCTCCCTTGAACACAAAAAATGATGGGACATGACATTTTGCCCAATTATTGCAAATCTTACATACTTTATTGAAATATCTGATTTGAATGTTCCCTATCCGGTTTGAATACATAATAAAATGACATTTTTAATTTAAACACATATAGACAATATTAAGTACGATGTGTTGTATTTCTGATTCATGGTAAATATGCCTGCAGTGCTTCTGCATATCCCCGTAGGCAAGGCTGATACCCAACTGTTAATTTCTCCCAAGGCGCGCGAGGTGGAACGCAAACTCCTCGTCTTTAGGTTTGTGAATTAACCCAGACATCGACGATCCCGCGAACCTGACAGAAAGGAAGGAGTAAGACTTCATCATACTTTTGACCGCATGAAAGTCGTTTGTCTGCTGATGGCGCCGGAGGTTAAAATATCGGTTATGAGGAAGTTTGCACGAGTAGCGACTCCGTACTGCACCTCTTCCGAGTATGTCATTACCGTCCTTAGATACAAGGATACATCGAATAAACAATATAGGCCAGTTTTTGTCTACAGAAAACCAACGAAAAGAGACTTCATCCACTACTTGTCACGTTATGATGGGAGAACCAAGTCCGGCATATTGATTGACGTTTTCCCTATGAATCTTCAGGATATATAGTTTAATTAATGTTTATACAGGACGTGTGTGCATATATAGAGACAGCATTCATCATACATAAATATCTACTGGGCTTACTAAACAAACTTAAGAAAAAGGCTAAAGGAATATGAAAGAAAAGTATAAGTGATACATAAAAAAAACGGATTATATAATGGTGCCATACTCGAGAACAGCAGAACTTCACAGAAGCCCCAAAAAAGGGGTAACATCGTGACCCATCGGGCGGAGAAAATTTTCATGGTCAACACGAAATTTCTGGCAAAAGGTTTTAAAAAAACAAATTCTAACTGAATTTGGGTGCTGATTACGAATTGAACTAAATTTTTTTGTCTATCACATCAGGATTCGCGATATAGCTTTTTTAAATTTTTTGATGAAAATGATCATCCCCTATATACAAAGGTTTTCAAGATAAAAAAACGTGATTTTTAGTAAACTTTTTGTATATTTTTAATCAAAAAATTTACAAAGATCGAAGTCCTGTACAAGAAAATCAAATATAGTGCAGAATTAAAAATAGAAAATATAAAAAATACATTATATGGGCACAATCAATGGAGTAGCGTTAGTGAATTTTTTTTTTTTTGGGCCTTGACTCTGAGTACAGTTTCGGGGTTGTTTCATCAAGCTCCAGCAATAACCCGCCATCATATGTGAGTCCCCCGGCCTTGATCCCGTTTTCCTTTGTTTTAAGCCCTGATGAAAGCGCCCCTTTTTCCTGTACATCCCCAAGGTTCTGGGGAAATTGTCCAAATGGCTGTTAAATAGTAAAACCTTTGATACTCATTTAATCCCAAGATCTCGCAGGCTCATTGAGCTTTCCACAACTTTCATAGTTGTTCCCCTTTTTTTCCCTAGAAAATTCTTCACCACATTACAAAATGCTTCCAAAGTCTTTCTTGTCTCTTTCATTGATGTATAACTTTTGGATCTCCTTTAGTTTTTCTTTTGAGGGCCATAAAAATTTTCCCACCCTTTTTCTTTCTTCACTAAGCCCAGGA
This sequence comes from Chionoecetes opilio, assembly GCA_016584305.1. Classification (NCBI taxonomy): domain Eukaryota; kingdom Metazoa; phylum Arthropoda; class Malacostraca; order Decapoda; family Majidae; genus Chionoecetes; species Chionoecetes opilio. The sequence goes on along the minus strand of JACEEZ010006500.1, from coordinate 66,585 downwards.
AAATTTGAAATATATAGCTGAAGCTTTCTCCACTTGATCAAGAGCTTTGACGAACTGCTTCATCAATCCAAGTTTTAGGCAAGGGAGGAAAGACAATCTTTTCCTATCCACTAGAGGATCATTGAGACTTTCTTATCCCCAGATGCCAAACTCGTCGCTGAGGCCTTTCTTTTTTAAACCCAATGCTCTGTGTAGCCTTTTCCCCCAGTAAACAAAAAAACAGGGGTATTTTGTTTTACCCCCTTTGTGACCTAAAAGAAATTTAAACCCATTTTAAAATCGACACAAATTAACCCCCCCATGAACCACCTCTCTAGGACAATTTGATGTTGTTATTTTCTTTTTTAAAGTTTTACAGAATGACCTATTGGTACAGACCCATACTTTTTCCATTGTGAAACAGAACACTTTTTAAAAACTTTTTTTGGGAACTGTCAAAAAAAAGCCTCCAATCCCTTGAATCATATGCTAGCATTTCCCATAAAAAGAAGTACCCCTTTTCTACATCAGACAATAGAAAAAGGCGGCCCTGAATGGAAGTATTTAGAGTTCTGCTTCCCTTTCGAAAAATGAGACACCTGTCCCGGGGTTTTAGCATTGATTCTCTTGCAGTCTTGAAGAAACATTTCAGCGACTCTTTTGGTAGATAAAGATTCAACCAAATATTCAAAGCAGATGGTAAACAAAATTGGTTTGTACAATCTTCTCAGAGGCTGAAAAATATCTGTCGTGTCTTCCATCAGTGGGAGGGGGCAGAGATCTGTTCATTTTTTTTTGAAGCTCAGTAAATATTGGAAAGGTTTTTTCTTCCTAGGGGAATGGTCGAATAGCTGAAGGGATATTTGGGTATTGCAAATATTTCTTTTTTTTCTTATTGAAACCTTTTACTTTGACAAGGCAGAAAAGCAGTCATCTAAATGATTTGGTTCTCTCCAAACCAAGGCACTCCAAACTTAATTTTAGCCTTTTTTTTTGAGCCCATGATCTCAAAGGGTCTAAACCCACGGGTTTTTGCAATTTTGGGAGGACCCCAATTTGTTTGTCTTGGTCTCCAAGGGGTATTTAAAGTACGAAAAATCCCACCTCTTAACAAGTCAGTAATTTTGGCCTCTGAGTTTTAAAGTAAACCTCCAAGATGTAGCAAAATATTTTTGGACATTGGCATTTCTTCTGTGAGATGTAGAGGCCATTGTTAGAGCAGCAACACCAACTGCGGACAAAATAAAAAGAAAAAGAGTTTTTAGCTACCTGAGTTGTTCCTTGAATTTGTACCCAACCCCCACACCTTGGCATTGTTTCACAAAAAAGAAACAAAGGAGAAATACAATAAATAACTCAATTAAATGAAAAATTCAATAAAAAAACACTACCTCGGACGTTTGCTGGCAATTTGAAATGGTTTTTTTATTTTCGTATCATAAAGAAGGGGAATGTTATGCATGTTCAAAGAAAACAAAGATTTTCTCCATTTTTTTTTGGGGAGCTGAAAAAAAAAAATAAACCATAAATCCGGCCCTTTTGCACACTACTCAATAGAAGGATAAATTTTTTAAAATTCATAAAAATGGAAATATACCTATAGCGCAAAAAAGTGAGTGATAGAAAAAAATAAGATCGATTGAATTCAGCACCCCAAATTGCTAAAACTGTCTTAAATTCCACCCCAAAACTTTTTTTTTTTTTTTTTTTTGACCAGTGATAAATCAATCAATCAATCATTGGGGGAAATACGTGGGGGAAAGCGTCACCGCCCACCCTACGACCCCACCCCCGGGTGTCACCATGCGTGAGTCCCCATACAGGCACCCTTTCCCATTTTCAAGCAACTTCGACAGGAAACATCAACCCCCCACCCGGGGGAGCCTTGGGGGGGCCCCCTTTGGCAATCACCACGCCGGCTTGTTCACAATACAATAGGGGAAAGGGGATCGGTTTTCAGGGTAGATTGGCACATCCCCATTAGCCAAAAATTAGCGCTGACGGACTGTAGCAGTTTTTGTAGGTCTCGGACGGGTCTGGTCCGGGACGGTCGCGAGCCCATTTTGATGTGGTCTTGGTTTTGGTTTTGGGTCCTTTTTGATTGGTTTTTGGTTTTGATTTTGGGTCTCGAAGTTTGGTCCGGAGTTTTGGCCCCCCCGAGACCAGGTCGGGGGCCCAGGGTTTTAAAAAAGGGGTCATCGCGGCGGGGGGGAAGATGGGAAATTTTATACACGGAGAAAAATCAGGCTGTTCGATTCATAGGCATAAGCGTTGTTTTGCATAGATTTTGCCAGTCTAGTTACGGTGATATGCATGAGTACCCCTGCGAGCGCTGATAGAGTGCGTGCGAGCCCCGAAAAACAGATGACGTGGCCTTTCTCCCCAGTGATAATCTCCGTTTGCAGCACGCATGTTTGCAGCTCTTTTTACCTCCGTGTATTCATATATGGGGGGGCTTATGCAATCCCGCACCCTCGTAACTACCCCACAGGTTTAGCTAGCCGTTGGAAAACGTAATCACAAAAATTGCTATTTTCCATTTTTTTTCAGGAAAACGAAGAAAGCATAAATTTTTGCCCTAGATGTTTAGGGGTTTTACTTTATATAAATTTTTTGTAAATACATTTCCTCCCTATCGTTACCCTTAAACCCTCCTTTACCGAGCCGTTAGTCGTTAATCGAGCACATTGGCAGCGGGGTTTTGCCAGGGCACAAAACATAAAATATACTTTTGGGCTTTCACACCCCCCTTATTTGGATTTTCAATTTTTATCATAAAAAAATAAAATTTCAATGCGATTTTTCGGAAAATTCCAAAATTTGTGAGTAATTTCGGCAAAAAAACAAAAATTTGGGCGGCCCTGGCAACTCTGTCGGGCAGTGAATAGGACCGGACAGGAGGTGTACGGACTAGTCCGCTTATTTTCCTTCTAAACCCCCGGAATGAGTAATAGTCGGATCTTTCAGAGTTATAAAATTTGCGTTCAAGGACACAAAGAGGTTTTTTATAAGAAACAGGGAAACCAGAAGCCTCAGGAGTTTGTACTTTCTGCAAGATAAGCCCAGGACAAGGCTAGCAGGAGTCGGCTTTTAATCAAGCAGGGCGATCCACCCGAACAAACCCTTAGGACAATACAATTAGTTTTTACGCAGTACAGCCAGAAACATTCAGTAATAGTCATATTTTAAAAAATATTTTTTATACCGTTTTTGGTCTTGGTTGGGCAGCAAGATACAGCAAACACATACGGGGGCGTATGTCAGCGAAAGTCGAGTACCCTGTTTCGAAAACTTTTTTAATCAGGAGCATCTGCCCAAATCGATGACGTCACAAGCCGGGACTTACCCCCGGGCGCAAGTCGCCCCCCGCCCTCCGGGCCGGACCCAAGGTATTACTCAAACCCCGTGACGTCCAGGGCCCAAAAATTATGGCCCCAGATTTACCCCACTAATGAGGAGGGTAGCCCAGCGATCTTATATAAAATAAAACGTCATTTATCATGCCAAATAGACGCTATCCGAGGAAAGGGATTGAAAACATAACCTTTTTGGTAGCCGGACGGCGTTTGTTTACAAATGTTTAGGAGATACATGCCCGTAGGGAGGCCGCCTCGGGAGCAGGGAGTGCCCAGGTGTTTTGCTGTATATTTCGTTATTTGGGGAGCACCTGTTTTTGACCAAACAGACCCGGCGGAATTTTGTGGGGACGAGGTGGGGGGCACCACGACTAGATTAATGTGGTCACTATCGTAATTTTGGCCATTTTGAGAATGAAAAATGTTTGTGCTGATGCCTGCCTCTAGGACGCACAGCTTTTAACCGTGTTTTTTGAATTCAGGGGTTTAAATCGGGGTTGTTTTGCCCAGGTTTTGTTTAGTGAGGGGGGGGGGGGGAGCTGGGGTTTTTTGGCAGGGTTTGTAACCAATGCCATGTATTGCATTAAAGGGTTTTTTAAGGGGGTTTTGGGACAAGGAAAAACTTGTCCAATAACGAAATGCCTTTTTTTCTTCCCTTGCACCTATTACAAGTGGGGAAATCGCCGAAAAACTTCCACGTCGGCAAGACTTTCGGTTGTGTTCAGTTAAATGGGGCGAGAACTGCCCCGAAAGCTACCGCATTACACATACGTTTTTATATTAAACTTTTGTTAAATATATTACAGTAAAGTACTTCCGCGTAACCTTTTAAACTAATAACATATTGTAGAAAGTATAGTTTTCTAAAAATCATACAGACACAAAATCCCCCCCAAAAGGCCCCCCAACCCCAAAAGGGGGTAGGTTAGGTTATAATCTCGCCGGGAGGTCGAGGGGGCGGAGCCCTGGTTAGGAGGTTAGACTTGGTTATAACATCTGAAAAAACACTAATTTTAGGCAAAAGGGAAAACAAAACAGTGTCTCAGAAAATGACCTTCAGTTTCCCGTCCTTTTTTACCCTAAAAAACTAATTTTAGGCAAGGCAAAAAAAAAAACAGTGTCGAAAAAAATGACCGCGCATCCTGTCCATTTGACCAAAAGACAATTTTAGGCAAGAAAAACTAGTCAGTGTCTCAGGGAAAATGACGAGAGTCCTTGTCCATTTTTGCAAAAAGCACAGTTTTACCCAAGGAAAAAAAAATCATGTCTCAGAAAAAAAACCCCCCGCAGTCCTCATCCATTTTTTCCGGGGATCTTTTCCTTTTCTATCCTATACTAATCGAACCATTACCCTCGGCGAGAGATTTCCCGGGTTTGTGCGGGACGAGACTTTCGGTAGAGAAAGTACCAGGTACCGTTCGCTTACCCAGAATGATACGATTTGGTACTCAGAATGTTGCTTCTTAAAGCCCTTGAATTAAAATGATTATGGTTTTAAACCAGAAGTCTGCCCCTTAATGTCCCTGAATTGTTAAGTTAAAAAGGATGGTGGCCCATTATTTTCCCCTTTAAATTTTTATTAGCCGGGAACGCGGGAGCAAAAATTTTTTTAGTGCCAAAGGCGGGGATTGGGGTAAAACATGACTATTACGAATTGGGAAAAACACATCAACGTCAAGGTAGTAAAAATCCGCTCCGGGAATATATCTATTTTTAACCCAAAAGTATGGGGTTGTGGTGTGGTTTGGTGGGAGTTGAAATATCCGGGGCAAATAGCACCAACCCCCCTGGCGAGAGACTGCTGAGGGGGATCAGGGGCGCCCAAAACCTTGGGATATTTTCCCAAAAAATTTTTAGAGGATTATTCAAGTATTTTTCAGAGTTTTTCAAGGGAAGATAGGTACCCTTGTACGGAACTTAGATAAACTACTGGAGGAAAACTTTAATAAACCCCTAAAAGTCCCATGATAGACAAAAAATATCCCAACGCCCAGGGCCTAAATCCCAAGATTGGGAAAAATCCCCGAAGGGGGATACTTTTGGTACAGCGTAGTTAGGCCAGATGGTGGTGTGTGTTTCCGAGAGCTGACATCATAGCCCGGCAGCAAAAAATACATTTTTTTTATAACTTTTTGGGCCCAAGTTTTTTTTTTAGTGGATTTTTTGAAAAAATCCGGTTTGAAAAAAAAATAATTTTTTGGCTCGCGCAGTCTTGGGGAAATTTTGAGATAATTAGAATTAAAAACAAAATGGCCGCCAAAATTATAAAAAATACAAAAAAAAAACCCTACATCCCCCTTGAAAATTACACGGAGGGTCAACCAAACATGAATCCAGGGTATTAGATCAGAAAAAAAATATTTCTGGTATTTTTTAAATTCATAATGGCCACCTTTTCAAAAATGGCTGCCCCAAAAAAAAGAAAATTAAGGTTTTCAAATCGTAATTTGACGTATGTTTATTGCCCCTTTGTTAATTTTTTAGTAGATTACTATTTTTTACATTTTCTCATGAAATATTGAAGGGCAGTGGATGTTTTTTATAGAAACTGTTGAAAATAAAAGGGTGCCCTTTAAAATGCCCCATATTCACATAAGATATGTATGGTGATTGATCCTCACGTTTTTTTTCCTCGTAATCCTACATCCATTTTTTTGGTGGGTTTTTTTCTTTGTTTTATTTTTTATCTAAAGGAGTGAATGCCTTTCATACCCGGGCCACTGGTGACCCCCATGCTGTGAAACCACATGGGAATCCCATGTGATGAGACACAAGATGGGATGTGGAATGGAAACGGAGTGATTTTGTATATTTAGACAACTTTATGCGATATGGCCATGGGGGAAATGGGATAAAAAGGGCCCCAAACAAACCTGAAAACACTGCAAATCTGGGGTTTTTGTCTGATTTTGTGGGCCCGATAGTACAGGAAGGGGCTCCCGCAGGGGAGATTCGACAGGTTACAGAGCTCAAAAACAACCACAAAGAAGAGGCCGAAAGCAGAATTGATGGATACCTGACAGAATAGGGCTTCGAAGAAAACTTTATAGAGTATAACCCTTGCCCCCGAACAAACCCCCCCGAAGGGGACAGTTATCAAGGGGGTTTCGGACGAATTTCCCCCAAACATAAAAAGTTGATAAAAACTAGATATTTGGGACCAGAAAAGAATGGTTTTTAAAGAAAATTACCTGAGGCCTCTTGATACAATAAAAAGAAAGTTGAAAAAATAGAATGTACAAAGAAGTCAATCAAGAGGGGGGGAAAATAAGGTTTATGTACAAACCCCGATTTATTTTCCCAGTGATGGGCTACAAGCTAGTTCCAGAGTATAGATATTAAAGAGGTTTTGATATGAGCTTCACCCGTCCCCCCAGCTCTCTTTAAAGAATAGGAGAAATAGGTCTCTAATCAAAGCTGTCTTGAAAAACCCCGACAAGGATGGTATCAAACAGAATTGACTCAGAAGTCAGTACGACAGTCATTGATGGTTGTGCCCTCCCGTGGATTCCTCATTGGCCAGCATCAAGTCAACAAAAAGCCCGTGGACTTGATTTTGTAGAAAATTCAAAAGTCACATAGAACAGAGGGCTGAAAAGAAGAGGTTTTTGATCTTTGACAGATATGAGGATTTCATTGAGAATGTCATTTCGGGCTCATTTTCAAACATGAAAATGGAAGAAGCCCTGCAACTAGATCCCCCAGATTTTGAACCCAAAGTTTTGGGGGATCAAGAAAGAGACAAATCACTGCTGCCAAACAGTCCCTACCAATGTTCAGCTGCACCAATCATTACAACGTTGTAAAATGCACATGTTCAAGTAAACAGCCCGTAAGTTTCAAGATACGCAGAACAAGTCGAGGTACCATGCATAATGTTTTGTGTTGTCAACCTCCATTTGAATGTTGCAATGATCAAACACGAACAGCAGTTTATGAGGTGATGAGGATAATTACTAATACCCCAAGAATATGCATTTTTGCCATAAAAAATGAGGACTCAAAAAGATTTATAAAAAAAAATGTCAATCTTATTACTTTTATGTTGAACAAGTAATATTTTTATATAGTATAAGATACAAATTTTCAAAAAAGAAGGAAAAAAAAAAACGCCATTTGAAAAGGTGGTATTTGGTATGAAAATACCAGAAATTAATTTTCTGAGTCAAAATTTCCAGGAAACCAGAGGTTTAAGGTTATGTCAATTTGAAGGGAATTATGGTATATTTTTTATTTTTATATTTCCTGGGGCCATTTCGTTTTTTGTAATTTTTCAAATTGCCCACGGTTGACAGCGAGCCCCAAACAAAATATTTTTTAAAAAAGGTATAGGGCAAAACAAAACCACTAGAAAAAAAAAATTAGGGGCCCAAAACAAGGTGAGCCTGGTGGCGCCGGTATCAAGGGGTATAGTGAGACAGTTTTTAGATTCTACGAAGTTGGCGCGGATTTTTATGCAAATTTAAATGCGCTTTCCCGGGAAGGTTGCCGCAGTCGTCAGCAGGCCCCGGAAGGTTGCCCTAGCCCCAGGGTTTTAAAAGTCAATCAGGAGTCTCCGCCTTTTTGCCTCCGAATGTTTATTTCGGTCAATCGGGAGCCCCCACTCATTACTTTTTAAAAGGGCACATCGATTTGTTGGGCAAGCCAGAGGCCAGGGGAAGGGGAAAAGTTTGAAAAAGCTATTTTTTTGGACAGCCTTGTGATTTGGTGAATATCTGAGTAGATAATATAGATAAATGCGTGATTTGCTATTTGCGAGGATGACGTCAGTGTTTGTCAGCCAATCAACTGTCTCTGTCGAGATACTCCGAGATACTCCTCCTTACGCCCGGTGCAAGGCCATCTTCGGTGGATTCTTCAAGCAGCCTCGGCGCAGGGGGGGGGCGAGGGTTGCGCCGGAGCATTTACGCCGTACCTACGCCGCTTGACTTACGCTTTGTTGCTGGATCTTGCCCCTGTTTCGGAGGGTCTGGTCTTGGTCTTGGTCTTGGTCTCGGAGGGTCTTGGTATTGGTCTCGAAGGGCTGGTCTTAGTCTTGGAAGGCTAGTCTTGGTCTTGGTCTCAAAGGGTCTGGTCTTGTTCTTGGTCTTGGTCTCGGAGGGTCTGGTCTTTGACTACAACACTGCTGTGCAGGTAATAGGCCTCGATTCAGTCTCACGGTGGAACCACTGATTTGACACGTAATTATCCTAGCGATACCCCATGATTCTGCGAAGACACTTACTACCAAAGGCATTGATTTGCCTCTTCAAGTCGCTATTTAGTGTTCATGTCTCACATCCATAGAGTAAGACAGGGATCACAAGCGCCTTGAAAATCCGGATCATTGTCCTTCTGCACAGGTATTGACAACGCCAAAGACTCGTGTTGAGCGACTCCTTAACAAAAAAAAAGCTATGCCAATCGGCCGTTGTGACCTGCTGTCATTCTGGACTGCGCTACCAAGGTATGTACAATTTTCCGTGATCTCAATGTCCTCGCCTAACGCATGAACATACTTTTTTTTTGTTTTTTTTGGTTTTTTGTATATGTGCCTATAGCGCCTGTAGGCGCTATAGGCACCATCCCAGCCCCGTAGTGTTACCCTGGTGGTTCACTTGAGGGATGTAATGGTTGGCCCTCGTCCGTTGGTGGCGCAGGCAGGATTTTTATAGTGACGCCCCCCTGTGTTTTCCGATGCACACGCAATCGAAGGTAGAGTTTATGAGCAGCATGTGGGTGTTCTTAGGCCACTCGGCGGTGTAAACAGATTTTAAGTGGATGTTGCTTCTCATCGAGGACCGAACTCGCGAAAGCGAGAACGCCACTAGGAGACTGCACTCTTGTACCCCCTGTACTCTTTCATCTAGTAAGCCTCCAAAAACCTACCTTGGTCTTGAGCTAGGATACCTCAGTTCCCAGAGGTGGTACCTCCTCGTTCAGCGCCTCGAGAGCCATCACCAGAACCTCCAGTGACTCAGCAAAGATTACTGCAGCATCGGCAAAAACAAGATCAGTTATATGGGCAATGCCGAGGGATGCTCTAGAACTACTTTGATCTAAAACATTGCCCTATACTCAGTCAATACAAGTGTTGAAAAGAATTGGGGCAAGGACGCACCCTTGCCTCACTTCTGTATTCACAGGAAAAAAGCTGGATACACTTCTCCCAACTTCACAGCACTTTTTCTGTCCCAGAGTACAGTCCAGTCATCAGACCAATTGTCCGTGCAGTAATCAAGCAAAGTTCCACCACTCCACCACCGTGGCTACGCTCGCTGGCGAGCGTAACCACGATCCAGGAGGCCCTGAAGCCCTGTTGACCAGTACATCTCAGCAGCAGACCAGATGTGTGCGCAGTTCTTCACACGTGAGCACGTGTTCATGACAACCCCGCCGGGCTACTCATCAGTGTCCATGAAAGGGCATGATTCCAGTATGCAGGCTCCTGACTTTAACAATCAGCAGTTAGGTGATTCTAACAGCGCTGCACTACTCGCTCCTCAGGTACGTGAATGCAACCCGTATTTGTCCCTCCAATCACACGGCGCCCTAGAAGTACCACCCCAGGCGACAGTGTCCAAGATAACACCACCATTCGAGCCTAACTACCTCCTTCATCGTGTAGTTCAGCGGTTGGAGGACCTGGAAAGAAACGTTAGTCAAAGCTTTGTCTCTTCAGGGCAAAACAGCCAAGGAGGGAATGACCTGCAGGAACTGTGCTAGTACCACGCTACGTTTGGTGCCAACGCCAGCCAATGCCGTGCCCCCTGCCAGTTCCCGGGGATACGCCACCGGCGGGAGAAGGTGAGTGCAACTTCTCCCGCGTTCTCACTGACTTCAGCTTCACTCATGCACGTCCCTAATCACTCGTCAGGCGTTAAGTTTCTAGTGGATACTGGAGCCTCTGTTAGCATTCTCCCGCCTACACCGAACGACCGACATGCAAAAAAACCATCTTTTGACCTCTTGGCAGCTAATGGAGCGCCAATTGCTACGTATAGCACTACCCGACTTACCTTGGACCTGGGCTTGGATGAAACTTTTCCCTGGACGTTTGTGGTGGCCGATGTTACACAAGCTATTATCGGCTACGACTATCTAAGGTATTTCCAATTACTTGTTGACCCCAACAATTGTTGTCTTGTTCACCCAACCACACATTCCGTCGTCGCTGGTATCAAAACTCAACGCGACAAGGTACAAGTCATTACTATCACCACCAAAGGGACATTAACTGATATCTTGCACGAATTTCCAGGCCTAGTTAACAGGGTGGAGTGAAAAATAATATTTGTTTGCAGCAATTGCCACGGGTGCTTAAAAAGTGTGGCATGATGAGAAACACATCCTATAAAAATTTCATGTCTCTATCTTCAAATCTTCACTGGCCCCAAGAGCATTGAATAATTATTGATTATCTTATTTTTCAGGATTTGTACACGTGGCCGTACTTCAGTGATATAAAAACAAAAACACTGATACAAAGGTGAATAACAGGTGACAATGTCAGAGATAAGATGTCAGTGAAGCATAAACCAAAACTGAACACTCGGAGCAGTGATGAGAGCCCAATTGTTGGCCCTCCAAGGGAGTTGGCGGGAAACACACTGCCTTCATACGAGGACATCATTCGAGCACTGTTGCACAAACGACACCAACTGATTCAAGAAAAAATTAAAAATCCACTAGTAAATGACATTATTTCCTATGTGGCAGTGCAGGTTGAAGAAATATGGAAGAAGGCAAGCATTCCTACATGTCATCATTACCGCATTATCGCTCTAGTCAAAAAATACTACTAGAAGTACCTCAAGCGATTGAAGCCTATGAAAGGGAGAAATGGAACAATTGACAATTGGAAGCTTTGACAATTTATTGAATCAGTTCAGAAAGGAAGCAAAAAAGCTTTTTGACATAGCCTCATGCAAGTGTGTTGAGTTTTCCAATTGCCACTGTGAAAAGGAAATGAGAGTTCCTAAGCGAGAGCAAGAATTTCTGACTGACCAGCGATCAACAAGGAAGATGGTAATTGGTCCAATATATGTTACAACAACCAAAATGTTAATCAGAAGGGAGAGCAGAAAACAAAGGGAACAATTCTTTCTACGCTGGCGTCACCTGTCACATTGGATGACCCATGTGATTTTTCTGATACTGAAAGAAACTCAGACCATGACTTCGATGGCCTGCCCCAAGAACAGGAGGAAAATTATATCACTCCTAACATAAAAACCAATACACAAGTCAGTCATCAGATGAGAATGAGACTTCCAACGGTGGCAAGAGAGTGTGACAGAAAAGGAATATCAGACCGAGCAGGTGCAGCCATTTGTTCTGAATAAATTCTGAATAAATAGAATAAATTTGACACACTCTTGAAAGAAGGTATTATTCAACCATCCAGCAGTTGTTGGGCTTCACCACTACATAATGGTACCCAAGCCCGCGGCCAACGAGTGGCGCATATGTGGGGACTATTGCGCACTAAACGTCATCACCACACCAGACAGGTATCCAATACCCCACATACAAGATTTCCACCTCAAGCTACATGGGAAAACCATTTTCTCAAAAATAGACTTGGTACTGGCGTTGCACCAAATTCCTGTTTATCCAGATGACATACCAAAGACTGCCATCACAACACCATTTGGGCTGTTTGAGTACAGATTTATGTCTTTCGGACTACGAAACGCAGCGCAAACATTCCAGCGGTTCATGGATCACATTGTGAGAAACTTTGATTTCGTCACCGTCTACATAGACGACATTCTAATTGCTTCCCGCGATCTTTCTGAACACCGGATACATCTTCGACAGTTACTTTCCCGCCTCCAGGAATATGGTTTGAAGATTCATCCGGCTAAGTGTATTTTTGGTACCTCTAGCATTGATTTTCTCGGTCATAGAGTCACGAAGGATGGAATTTCTCCACTCTCGCAAAAGATAGACGCCATTTGTGATTTTCCCAAGCCTACCACCACACGAAAGCTACAGGAATTATTGGGTCCTCTCCACGACCTCATTAAGGACAACACTTCAGCGGAGGCGCCTCTTTCATGGACACCAGAAGCATCCACCGCTTTCACCAACATCAAGAACGACACCGCAGCACTCACCGTTCTGGCGTATCCTCACCCTTACGCGAAGACTGTGCTTATGACGGACGCTTCGTCCACGGCTGTTGGTGCAGTCCTCCAACAAGTTGTCACTGGCACTACGACACTGATTGGATTCTTCTCGCGACGCCTGGACTCCACACAGATGAGGTATAGTACCTCGACCGTGAATTTTTGGCCATATATTTAGGAATTCGGCACTTCAGACATTTACTGGAAGCAAGACAGTTTCAAGTCCTCACTGACCATAAACCCCGAACTTTCGCCATGTCCCGCCAGTCTGACTTATATTCTCCCCGTGTTCAAAGACATCTTTCTTACATTTCTGCTTTTACAACAGATGTAAAGCACATCAGTGGACAGGAAAAAACACGTGGCCGACGCTCTCTCTCGCTGTTTCTTCCGTAGACTCACTCTCCATACCCTTACCCCTTGACTTTAAAAAAATAGCACTTTCGCAAGTCAACGACGACGAACTAGCAACTCTCAGGACAGTGACAACAAGCCTCCGACTTCAGCCTTTCCCTTTGCCAGAATCCGACTTGGAACTCTGGTGTGACATATCATGCAGCAGTCTTCGCCCTTTTATTCCAGTCGCCCATCGCCTGGAAGTTTTCAACCATCTCCACAACAGCACCCATCCAGGCGTAAAAGCTACGCAACGGATCCTCTCCAGTCGCATCATCTGGCCAGGGATTCGAGCCGATTCACGACGTTGGGCTCAGCAGTGCCTTGACTGTCAAGCCTCCAAGACTCACCGCCACACAAAGGCTCCCTTGGAGACGCTGACACTCCCCACAGACAGGTTTGAAACGGTACATGTTGATATTTTTTGACCTTGGCCACCATCGAGAGGGTTCACCTACCTTCTTACTTGCGTCCACCGGTTCACTAGGTGGGTCGAGGCGATACCTATGCAAGACATGTCGGCCGAGACTACTGCCATGGCATTCCTCTCAGGTTGGGTGGCTCGATTTGGTGCACCCAATACCATCAGCACTGACCGTGGGGCACAATTTGAGTCAGATCTTTGAGGCCAGCTTTTGAGTTTTCTTGGGTCTTCTCGCCAATGTACTACTGCTTATCATCCACAGTCTAACGGTGGAGCGTTTCCACCGACGCCTAAAGGATCTTCTCAGGTCACAACCACATCCATATCGTTGGGCGGAGACCTTGCCACTGGTCCCCCTTAATATTCGTTCTACTTTCAAGGAGGATTTACGATGTAGCCAAGCCGAACTCATGTATGGTCAAACTCTCCGTCTTCCAGGGGACTTCTGCATGGCTCCAAACGTTCAACCAAAATGCAATAAACAATGAAAATAACTAGTGACAAAATTATAATGATAAGTTCGCTTTATTTAACCTTATAACATTTCAATTTAGCCTTTTTATTATATTAGCTTGTTCACTATATTCATTAAAAAATGTTCAATCATAATTGGATTTCACGGCAAAATTATTGCATTTTTTTCTTTATTGCAGGTTGATGGAAGTACAAGATGGAAGACAGATGCTAATTTCAGCCATGTTATTCGAGTAAACCGCTGATTAATGCCAGATCTGCTCGTATCCGTACCATCATAAGTGCCAGCAAAGCAAGACAGGATGGTAAAGCAGAATACTTGGAACCACGTTTAGAAGCTGAT
>JACEEZ010006500.1:22500-47500 GCA_016584305.1 Chionoecetes opilio | reverse complement strand
GAGAGAGAGAGAGAGAGAGAGAGAGAGAGAGAGAGAGAGAGAGAGAGAGAGAGAGAGAGAGAGAGAGAGAGAGAGGAGAGAGAGAGAGAGAGAGAGAGAGAAAAAAAAAATGGATCAGTTCTCACCTGAATCCCCATCCGAAAGCAGCCACAATCGGAAAGGTTTTCTTGCTGATGTAAAAAGGCGTTTGGCCATGTTCGTCAGAGTAGCGAGAGGCTATATATATGGTGATATAGTTCTCAAAGTCTATGAGGGAAAACTGCCCTTTCATAACCTCTTGCAGAGCATCATCTGCAGGCAGAACCTATCACAAGACGGTACATAATATTTTTTTTTGCTGCCGAATAGTTTTGGTAAAATGTATCATTAATGACAATTGTTTTTCTTGTTATTCATTTTTCCTAATACCTATTATAATATATATATTAACAAACTGCTTGTAAAAATCACTAACATGATGTCTGTATCTCTGTTTCTAACATGATATACTATAAGATCAAAAACCCAAGCAGTTAAAATAAGTTAATTGAGAGGTGCCCTCTGTGTGACAATAAAGGATGATGCAAGTCGTCAACAGGTTTAGAGTGTCAAATATGGATGTGGGGATGTAATTTGTAGTGGTTTAAGGGGTAAGGCGCAGCACTCTGAGAAGTTTGTTTATGTATAATGTATGTCAAAAAGTTATGTTATCAAGTGAATGAGTGTAGCAGATACGGTGGTTACTGATATTTTGAGTGAAAGAAACGAGTGAATAAGTTACTTTCCTAGTTCCAGCTGTTTCACGAGAAAGTGTTTTGCCATACTAAGTTGATTGTAGCTAAAGTAGGTCTCCCTCCAAGTGTGCTTGGGCGTAAATACGAAGCAACCTTTGCGGTGTGGGTGCCCATGTGAGACAATAGGGAGGCAGGTGGCTGAGTGGTTAGCATCTTGGTATGGTGAGTTCGAAATCCTGAGTTCGACTCCGGCCAGTAGCAACTCTTTCGACCATATTCAACGCGTTGGCCGGATGATTATAATTTGTTTCAAGGAGCAACTGTTTCTTCCATCGTCAAGTGGCCGTAGATACTCACATGCTACCCATCAACCTCATAATAGACTGCGACTACAAGTGCGACGGCGGGCACCAGGGGGCAGCATGAGCCTCAGGTCAAACTATCACGGAAAACCATCACAGGTGTCACTATAAAAATCAAGCTTGTGCCACCACGGGCGAAGGCCAACAACCACAGACCTCCACAACATGCTGGACCAACCATCTGACCCCTCAAGTGCAGGAGACATAAACCTACGGAAGGAAGATAATAGCCTCCAGGCGCTATAAGCTCGAACGCAAAAAATCAGTAGATTTCGACATACAGGCGCTTCACACTTATGCCATCGCCTTGCTTATCCACGCTGGATTTACCGTACCTGCCCGCACGCACAGTATACACCTGCACTTGTCATTTGCACAATTACATGCAATAAAAATTTCAGTGTTTTTATTTTCCTTTGTCCAGAGACAAAGGATTTTTTTTTTTTTTAATACAGGAGTGAGGCAAGGGTGCTTCCTTGTCCCATCTCTTTCCAACATTTGTATGGACTGGGTATTGGGCAGAGTTGTGGACCAAAGTTATTGTGAAACATATCTCGGCTATACCAAGCTCAACGATATTGCTTTTGTCGATGTTGCATTTATATTTGCTGAAGAGCTCGAGGGTCTGGTGATGGCTCTCGCGGCACTGAACGAGGAGGCAGAGCCTTTGGGACGTAAGGTCTCCTGGCCCAAGACCAAGGTCCAGGTCTTTGGAGGCTTATTAGATGAAACAGTACAGTTGAGTTGCGGTGGGCCATGATGAGAAGATCTTCGTATTCGGGGCGGAAGATACTTAGAGCCGGTAGAGCTGAGATGTCGTTGCCTGGCAGCGATGGGTGGGTGGTCGGGGAGTTGACGCGTCGACCTCGTGACTGCGGCGTAATCTGCTCATGAGACGAGTGTGTCCGTCTTTCTCACTCTCTGTAGTTGCTTGTAGTTGTTGATTGTAGTAGAAGTAATACTTGTAGTCGCTGGCTGGCTTGTGTTGCGTAGGTTACGGCTTTATAACGATGTTTGTGGCTCAGCTTGGTTGTGGTTGCGGTTGTTTGAAGAAGCTCGGCGTATAATCTTGATAATCTTGGTAGAACGTGGAGAAGCTGTAGAATGGCCGGAGATTGGTACTCTCTTGTAGAGGTTTGTTGTAGAACTTGCTTGTAGAATGCGTTGGATGTCGTTAACACTGCGTTATGGTGTTATAAGACTGATAATATCAATCCCACCGTTGCCACCATTTATATAAGTTCGTTATATTACCACCGCGTATGCCACCATTTATATAAGTCGCGGTGTAGATATCCCACCGCTGCCACCGTTTATATAAGTCTGCTAATTGTAGAGACTTATCTGGTATGAGTTAAAATGGTACTTCCAGCTTTGTACACATTTATTTAGAGTCCAATAAGAATTGTAGAGATTACAACCAAGTACAATGAATGTCTTGAACACAGCCAGGGAGTGTCGGATGGAGCGAGTGAGCAGAGCGTGTTTGTAGTGTCGATGTCTGAGGGCTTCTCTTCTTCCTCCTCATGATTCTGGCTTCTTATCACTTCTTGTTGATCCTATACTTTATGCTGACAACTAGGCATTTGTCCTGTGACATACTTTGAAAGTGCAAGGTGTTCATGGGTCTCACGGTGAAACAGAGGAGGAAAGATAAACGTTTAATTATATATACATTACATAGATATATAATTATATGTTTATAATGTTTCTAAAAATACACTGATTCTTTTGATGTTAAGTACATGCACATCTCCTGTATGGAAGTTATAATAAGTGTAACACTTGTGTGATATTAGTTGTAATTCACTAGTAATAGTTATGGAAGTTATTATATATGTTAGGAGTGATAACTGACTGACACCTGTCTAACTCTATGGGTGTAAGACATGGACACTAAATAACGACTTGAAGAGGCGAATCGATGCCTTTTGGTAATATATTTCTTAGCAGAATCATAGGGTATCACTGGGATGCCTTCGTGTCAAATCAGCGATTGAACCGTGATACTTAATCAAGAGCTATTACCCGCAAAGTCATTCAGCGCCAACTTCGGCTGTATGAGCTTGTGGCATGTTAGCCTAAACCGATCCTTCCCACCGGGTTGTATCGGTAAGGGACAAGTCGGCGTGGAGGAGGCCAAGGGGGCGCCCACAAGGCTCGTGGCTGGTGCAAATTGATTTCCCTGCCGAAAGTCGTTTGGTACGGGAAGGGGGAGTTCATAGATCCTCGCTTGTGGTGACCCCTAGGAGTGGCGTAGTAGGGTGGGTAACGCGCCCCTTGGCTTATGTCCCCAATTGATAATGAAATAGCAAGACAAAGAGGTAGTAAAAGACGACTGTTCTGATTGCTAATGATTGTAAATGTCTGGACTCTATTATAGTGTTTCAGTAGTTCTTTCGCAGCCTCGAAGTTTGATACCGTGGCTTCATACGAGTAATAATGTAGCAGTACCTGAGCCGAGTATCAGCATTGGGCGAGCCTTGTTTCTGTGACAATCCAACCCTAGTATTCACCAAATACACTTCCTTCTAAAGCTACTTGTTTTGGATTTATACATGATTTACTCAAGTTATTAAAACTGGCGACGAGGATTCCCGGCAACATGGCGACAATAATTATAGGCAAAATAGAAAAAAAATAGAAAAACTCTGAGACTTGGACGCAATATGTGGGACGTCTTGAACATGTATTTGTAGGCCAACGATGTATTGGAGGAGAGAAAAAAAATCAAATATGTTGGCTGCGTGCCGGGCAAGAATTTACGAGTTAGTTCGGTTATTGTGTCTACCGAATACGGCAGCCGATAAAACTTAGTGAACTCAAGACACTTTTGAAGAATTATATGTACCCGAAGCCGTCGGTTATCATAAAATGGTTCAAGTTCATATGTTGTTTGTTGTAAGCAGTCAAGTGAGGCAGTGTCTATATTTATTGCAAAACATCGTAAACTGGCCGAGCATTGTGAATAAGATCAGTTGACTGACATGCTTCTGGATTCCCATGTTTGCGGAATCGACGACCTGAAAATGCAGGCAAGGTTGTTGATAAACTGCGATCTGACCTTCAAGGAAGCAGACAATGGAACAAGCAATGTAAGCTGCAGGAAAGGAACACTCATGTTCTGGAAGAAGCAGGGGAGCAGCAAGGCCATCATGTGAATAAGGTTTTCATGTGGGGAAGTGAGGAAACAGAGGGTGATGAGAGGGAACTACTTGACCCTCCGCGTAAGTGTTACAAGTGTGGGGGCTAGCATGCTGCTCAAAACTGTCGTTTTTCCCGCTCCATCTGCTTTGTGTTTAAGAAAGTGGGGCATTTGGTAAGGATGTGTCGAGATTAAGTGAGAGAAGATCGAATAAAATGCATAACCTTGAGGAAAACAAGTGGGAGGATGTTGTTGAAAGTTCTAATTTGCATAACTATGCCATGTATAATGTGAGCCTACCTCATGAGTCACCTGTGATTGTTGAACCAACGTTAAACAAAATGTTGTGATATTATTGAAAATATTGTATATTCGTGTGCTAATGGAGGTTCATACGAATGCCACAGTATCAATAAACAGTAAGGAGACTTATGACGGAAACTGGAATGGAAAGTTGAAGCCCGTCCTCAAGCAGACCTATAGCAGTGTTTCATACCTATAATGGTGATGTGATCAACGTTGTGGCTTGAGGGTTTAGCTGACATGGTGGTAGAGTATAATATCCAGGTATGAATTACACCTTTGATGGTAGTTGATGGTGACGGGCTTAACTTACTGGGGCATAACCGGTTACTTCAAATCAACACGAATGGGGTGCAGTTTATGATTATGGATTTGGTTGTGATATTGCAATTTGGAAATTTTGTGCAGTTTTCTAAGATGAGTTGGGCCTCATCCGAGGCACATAGGGAGAACTTGAGTTTGCATCCTGCCAACTACATCAATGTTTGCATATTCACCATACCAATTAAATTTCCATCATTCTCAAAGCCACAAACTGGATATTCAAGAAGTAGCCTATCATTACCAGATATCTGGATATGTTGAAAAAAGAGACCAACAATAAATTCCTGTTATGCCATTTCCATTCCCTAAGGACTGTTTTGATAGTTGAATGGCATGCATTCCAGAACAAACTAGTCACCATTTTTCTTCTTCTTTTTTTTTACATCACAAAGGACTGGCCAAGGGCACACAAAAAAGAGGTAACACAAAGCCTGCTTAGTTGCCAGTCCCTATAAATAATACAGTTAGATAATGAAGAATGGGGGGTGGGGCAATTTAGTTCGGGTGGTGGCTTGTCACTCTTATCTTGAAAAGATTTAAGTCGTAGGAAGGTGGAAAAATAGAAACAGGAAGAGAGTTACAGCAACTGCAAGTGATGAAAGTGTAAAGATACTGATTAACTCTTACATTAGGAATATGGACAGAATAGAGATGAGAATGAATAGAAAGGTGCTGGCCTTGGCTCCGTACCTTTATGCTCGGCACATTTCACGGACTTAGCCGCATATGCGTCGATATCTAACCGCATTTTAGATCAGAAATAACTAGTGCGGGCCACAGAAAGAGTACGCTTTTTTCTTGGATGACGGCTATTAAAGCATCATGAACTAGCTGCAGTACCACAGGAACTACATATGACTCAGGTATAGCAAGTTGGTTCACTGAGTCTCTCTTATATGGCCGAAATCTACAAAGGACCTTTTCTGGTGACAATATAAAATGTGAAAAAGGAATGGGCATCTGTTGTAAATTTGACCTATCACTTGATTCCAGAGCATATATAATTTTACTCCATACGTCATGTTGACGGTGGGCACAAGCTAGTTCATATAGTGAAAACGATAGAAATACAGGGGACTTTTCCGTCACCAGTCCAACATGTACATTTTAGGAAAGCGCATCAGCCACCATATTGACTCGACTTGGCAAGTACCTAAATGTTGCATTGAATTCCTGTATTATAAAGAACCAGCGCGCGTGTCTTCTTGAGAGGTTTCTTTCCTTAAAAAGCTCAGTGACAGCTGCATGATCGGTATATACGGTTATATTATAACCTAGGATAAGATCTCTAAAATGTTTTAGAGCCCAGACAACTGCGAATGACGCCTGGTGAGTAATTATACTACTAATTATACAGAATATGTAAAGTTCTACTCGCAAACGCAATAGCGCGATATTCTTCCGCGTGACAATGTATGAAGTCCATCACCATCTACCACATGGCCAAAAAAGGTGATTTTATGCTTAAGGAATTCACATTTAGTCAGTTTAGCCTTGAGTCCAGCATCTTTCAACTTCAGGTGTATTGTTTCCAAATTAGCAAAATTAGATTCCGAGGCTTTGCTACTAATTATAAGATCAAGGTAAGCATACACATTTTTACCTAGCATATGGGAAAATAAATTATTAATCATCCTTTGAAAAATAATAGGGGCTGACTTTAAACAAAATGACATTCTGAGCCACTCGTAGTGTCCATTGGGAGTGATGAAGGCAGTAATCATCCTTGACGCAGGTGCCATGGGCAACTGCCAGTAGCCACTCACCAAATCAAGGTTACTGAATATAGTGTTACCCTGCCCTAATTACATCAACAGGTCTTTAAGACAGGTAAATGATACCTATCATTATCCTTGACTTCATTTACTCGCTTGAAGTCAGCAGGTCTTGATGCAGAATTGCAGGTCTAGACAGCCCGTTCTTTTTAGGATCGAGGAATAGAGGCGTTTTCCACGGTGAACGGGAATTTTGGATAACACCCTGCTCCAGCATGTCTCTGATTTGTTCTTCAACAATTTACCTTTGACTGTGATATAGTCGATAGGCTGGAACAACACAGGTGTTTTTCTAGGTTTAAGTTTAATGTGGTGGTTAGCTATATTAGCTTGAACCTAAAGATTTTCCGGGCAAGGCTATAACATCATGGTACCGCCTTAGTAGTTCTAACAATGAAAACCTTTGCTCAGTTTAATCCAGAACAGTAACAAGAGAGTCAAGTGTTTGTGTTTGAGCCGACATGTTGGAGGTGTATGTATGTGTGTCTGCCTCTTTCAGCAACACATCTTTGTTATTGTATTGCTCGGACAGACACAACCACCTAGATAATGTTTACGTGGACATAATTGTGTTGTTCCTTGCTGTTTGCATTCTTGAGAATGCACAGTCAGTGATTTGTGTGTGCCTGTGGTAAATGACCACTTATCTTAGTTGATAAGCATTGCATACCTGGACATACACTGCTAACTTTGGGTGGGTTTGAGTCATCTCCGTGTGAACAGCGAGCGGACCTTCCCATTCCACGCACTCAGCAGTTCCTGTATAAACAACTGTTCAAGAAAGAAACTTTTCCTATATAACTCGCCGAGGGGCCGGAAGGGGGGCAGAAGAGGAGGAAACGCGATACCAGGCGCTCCTAGCTAAGACTCCATGTGAGTCTGTGTGTACACATCACACCTGTGGGTGTGAGTGTACTTTGTCATGATATTAATTGTTCTGGCTCTGTCTATTAGCCATCAGTTTCAATGGCCGTTAGTAAAGAACCCCGTGATATTATTATTGTTCAAACTTCATAGTGATACATATACATATATATATATATATATATATATATATATATATATATATATATATATATATATATATATATATATATATATATATATATATATATATATATTTATAATAGTATATTGTCTTACTCGATTCCTTTGGCACTTTACAATACTTATACATTACTTAAAAACCGCTCGACCACGACCAGCCAATACCACCTCATTGATGTATATCTCTGGGCAGCAAACCAAGCTACCTGCCTATCAGGAGGACATCACAGGCAATCACCCCTACAGGTCATTGACCATATCTAAATGGGTTGACCCCATTTACCCGTAAAATAACATATTAGAAAAGAGTAACATAATTCTTACCTTTCAAAATACCCAACCCATATTTTCTCGACACAATACCCCAGCTAGTACTAACTAAGGTACTTATCATGGAGGAGGATTGAAATGGCTTGAAGGACTTCATCAAATGTTGCACGGACAGTACTCAGGCCGGCGTGTTAGTCTGGCCGGGAGGTTGTGAGGATCTACACATGAACTACACTTCCCTAGTCACGGTAACGGTGATTACCATTTGCACCTTCACCAAGCGGCGTGCTTCGGGGCTTCAAACACAGTTACCTGACTATCCACGTCAACATTTCCAGCCCCGGTCCCGGGGAAAGGGGATACTCTACCCATTGTGATGTCGGAGCCTCGCCGCCCACGATTAGGCAGACAGCCATAGCTCTCCACGCTGACAACACGTCCACTACCAAGCTGCTGTTCTCATCCCTAGAAGGCCATACTGAAGATGTGGGCTTTCTTCCAGTTGGCCCTTCACTGTCCCGCAGACCATTCAACGCTCCCCGCTATCTGAAGTGGTATTCTACGGTGCTGAAGATTGCTGCTGCAATTCACCTTCTCGACAGGCAGCGTTCCAGGGAGTTTTAAGGGTGACATTACCCCTGCTATGATATTTTGCAGTTGTTGTTTGGTTGCTTTTAATAGGCGGCTAGCCAGTTTTTTTGTGTAAATATATTCGGGGTAATCATACCTACGATTTTCTTCCCCCACATTTCTTAAGTTTGGTAATATTTATTGATAACCACCTCGGCCCTGACAGAGGTGAAGCGGCGATATTCCACGGAGGCAGTTGGGCCGGCGTGACGCGGCGGGAAGTTAGTGTTACTTAAAGAAGAGAGGATAGTTATTTGTAGGTTTTGTCGAGTAGATAGGTGAAGAAATTGGTTTTTGAGGCAATGAACAAATCAAGGTTTGCTTTGCCCCAGTCAGAAATTATAAAAAGATCAGAAGTTAGGCGCTCAGTGGCTTCTCTCTGTGAATCACTTAGCTTCTGTTGAGTTGGACATCTAATAAACGACGTTGAAAAATGCAGGGTAGAATCCTCAGCATAGGAGGGATAGGGCTTTGAGTTACACTTAGAAGATCATTAATGAATAATAAAAAGAGAGTGGGTGATAGGACAGAACCCTGGGGAACACCACTATTGATAGATTTAGGAGAAGAACAATGTCCGTCTACAGTAGCTGCAATATAACGGTTTGAAAGGAAACTTAAGATGAAGGTACAGAGATAAGGATAGAAACCGAATGAGGGTAGTTTGAAAATTAAAGATTTGTGCCAGAGTCTATCAAAAGCTTTTGATATGTCAAGGACAACAGCAAAAGTTTCACCGAAACCCCTAAAGGAGGATGACCAAGATTCAGTTAGGAAAGCTAGAAGATCGCCAGTAGATCGCCCTTTATGGAAACCGTACTGACGATCAGATAGAAGAAGATTGTGAACATATAGATGCTTAAGAATCTTCTAATTAAGTAGAGATTCAAAAGCTTTAGAAAGGCAGGAAGTCAAAGGTATAGGACGGTAGTTTGAAGGATTAGAACGGTCACCCTTCCTAGGAACAGGTTGGATGTGAGCAAACCTCCAGCAGGAAGGAAAGGTGGAAGTAGATAGACAAAGACGAAAAAGTTTGACCAGGCAGGGTGCAAGCACATAATCACACTTTTTTAGAACAATAAGAGAGACTCCGTCAGGATCGTAAGCCTTCCGAGGATCTAGGCCAGAAAGGGCAAAGAAAACATCATTACGAAGGATCTTAATAACAGGCATAATATAGTCAGAGGGTGAGGAGAAGGAGGAACAAGATGAGCCCTTCATCAAGCAAAGTGGAATTTTCAGCAAAGGTATGAGCGAAGAGTTCAGCTATATGAATAGATGAGACAGCTGTGGATCCATCTGGGTGAAGCATAGAAGAGAAAGATGAAGAAAAATGATTAGAGATATTATTAGCTAGATGCCAGAAGTCACGAGAGGAATTTGATTCAGAAAGATTTTGACATTTTCTATGAATGAAGGAAGTTTTGGTAAGTTGAAAAGAATTGGCATGATTACGGTCAGAAATATAATGGGCATGAGTTTCAGGAGATGGACGGTTACGGTACCGTCTGTGAGCCGCCTCTCTATCTCGGACAGAATGAGAACAAGCAGAGTTAAACCAAGGTTGACGGGCTTTAGGATTAGAGAAAGTGTGTGGAAAGTACGCCTCCATGCCAGAGACTATGAACTCAGTTATGCGCTCTGCACAAAGAATGGGTCTCTGACATGGAAGCAGTAATCATTCCATGGAAAATCATAGTAGTACTGCCTCAGGTCTTCCCACTTAGCTGATTTGAAATGCCAGATACACCTCCGTTTAGGTGGACCCCGAGGCGACACTGGAACGATAGGACAGGTTACATAAATAAATGGAGGAAATGGAAATGAAAGGGTGAATGGAGGAAACTAACGGAATGAATAGTTTCACAGAGTAAGCAGAAGGGTTAGTAGTTAGGAAAAGATCAAGAATGTTGGGCGTGTTTCCAAGGCTGTCAGGAATACGGGTAGGGTGCTGCACCAGTTGCTCTAGGTCGTGGAGAATAGAAAAGCTGTAGGCTTGTTCACCAGGTTGGTCAGTGAAAGAAGATGATAGCCAATGCTGGTCATGAACATTGAAATCCCCAAGAAGGGAAATTTTTGCTAAAGGAAAATGAAATGAGATGTGCTCCACTTTTATATTAAATAGTCGAAGAATTTTACACAGTCCGAGGAGTTAGGTGAGAGATATACAGAACAGATACATTTAGTAAGAGAGTGACATTGAAGTCGAAGCCAGATGGTAGAAATTCGGAAGATTCAAGACCGTGAGCACGAGAGCAAGTGATGTCGTTGCGCACATATACGCAACAGCCAGTTTTGGATTGAAAATGAGAATAGAGACAGTATAATGGATGACAAAGGTAACAGACTTACTTGAGATGAGTGGATTTGGTGTCGTGCCTACGGACGGTTAGGCGAGAACCCTGCTTTTATGTAAAAAAATAATATGGATATTTAACAATATATATTATCAATTATTTACACAAAACAGTACCTAGAGTAAATCGTTATTTTATTGGAAACGTTATCGATAATTATTTTCGGGTTTATCACTGCACAGTCTTCACACACACACACACTTATGTCTTCAGTGGGCGCTGCTGCTTCTCTGTCTCCGGGCAGGCTGTCAGCCGGGGCGTCACTACAGATGTGTGTGGCGTGATATCATGTGTGTGGATGGATCGTTAGCAGCCAGGAATATAACGTAAAGCATATTTTCTATTTATACATGCTATATGAATAAGATTGATTGATGAAATAATTGATAATTGGCATCGGTGCATATGATGAAAAAGATACATTAAATACCATTGCACCATATTAACAGAACGTTGCATCATGTTAGATAAATACATGACAAATAGGTTATATTTTACCTCAGGGACCAAGGCTCATATTGAAATCCTGAAACAATCAAGATCTAACGGCTGGATATGCTTGAAACATAATTAAACACAAATCTTGCCAATATTTCATTGTTGTAGAAAGTATATTGAACCTTTTACCAATGAATCATGTGTCTGTGTCACTTAGGGTCGAGATCCAAAACAAAACTAGGGGTCAAGGGTTTGTATCGAATATATAAAATCATTCGGAACTGCCGTCTGGATATGTTATAAAGATGACTAAAACCAAACCGTGCTCAAAGCATTTCAATGTTGTATAGATAACCGTTTTTGAAATGTTTACCATTCATTAACCATCTACGTTGTCACCTAGGGTATAAGATAAATATGGGAGCATACGCTAAGCTGCGCGTGGCATTCGGTGCTCATCTCCGTGGCATTAGCCCTTAGAGCCTGTGGTGGGTGAGGAACCGTTACCCCGGGACACAGGGCTAGTGTGACACCTGGATTACCACAGTTACCTTCCCCAGGTTACCCCAGGTACCCATTTATCAACCCCGAAAGGAAGGAAGAACAGCTGGGTAGTCTGGTCACTGACTTGCCCTGGCCCGGATTCGAACCAGGGCCCGCAGATTCGTAGCCAGGCACGCTAGCCACTGCACCATGGAGGCGACGGACGGAGGGTATAGGATATCCTTAATTTTCCTTAGTGTCTTAAACTCATAGAAAAACAATAACACTACCCAGATCTGCCGTCTTGATATAATAGAAAGATGACTAAACCTAAATCCTATTGTCAGTTTTTCATTATTGTCATTGTAACTATTTTAAAACATTGACCACTCTGGAACGAGTAACTGTGTCTTCAAGGGAATGAATCAGGAATGATGTAGCTTAAAGGCCAGGGTGCATAGTAAAACAAGTAGAAAATACTTCAGGGTAGCCCTGAAGACATGAAAAAGGTAAGATGACTCTTGCCGACTGATACCACTCGTGGTAGGACAAATGTTGAGTGACACCTAGTTTCTTTCCTTTCCAAATCTTTCTCATGTCCAAAGGCATCTTTGCCACCTTGTTTCTATTCTTTCGCAATCTCTCCCATGTCCACACTAGCCTTGTTTCCCTTCTTCTTGACACTTCTTGATCTACAAAACAACACCCGCAAGAGTCATCTTCCCTTTTTCATGTCTTCAGGGCTATCCTGAAGCATTTTCTACTTGTTTCTCTCCTTTTCCATGTGAAATGTTGAAGCCGACGTTTCAGGCACAACTAAGCGTGCGCACACAACCAGATGGGACTGAGATGGGTGTCTCTCAGTACTAAACTTTGACGATCGTTTACGAATATTAGAATTGAGAAATCGAATAAACTACGATTTTGTCCATCTGGAGCACGACGAGAGCTTTCGAATGAGCTATTGAATGGCCCCAGGCGACCACCTCGTTCACAGCGTTCGTTAGAAGCGCGGACAAATTTCCTCCAGGACACTTTCCTCTCTACTGAGTCATCTTGGGCAGGGGTTATCACCCCTGCCCGATCATGAATTCATCGGGTTCTACCGTCTGGATATGTCTGTAACAGATCTAAACTAAATTTCATTTTTTTCAATATTTATTATTGTAAAAGTAATAATTTTGAAACGTGAACCACTCCATAGGAAGCCAAATTGTCACCCATGGAACAGAGGCAAAATTTGGCTGAAGGATCACTGCCCTTGTTTGATTTTCGGCGCGAGGCTAACTCTGTCGTGGCTATATATGCGCCGCCCCCTAATTCATATCGTGACGTTGATGTGACGTAATCTATATAGGCACCACCCCCTAATTCATATCGTGACGTCATTTGTGACTTAGTCCACATAGTCAGCCATACGATAGATAGTGGGTGGTGACAATGTGGACTACGTCACAAATGACGTCACGATATAAATTAGGGGGCGGCGCATATATGGCCACGACATAGCTAAGCTCGCGCCACGAATTTTTATATCTGCCTGGTTTTATCCCTACGTTACTCTTATAAGTGCCTTAATTATTCACATTTAGTGATAAACAATAATAACGCCAATTAGGCCGGGGTCTCAAACATTATCTGCCAAATTATCATCATTATCTGACGCTTTGTTATTGCCGAAAAACAGTGTGCAACAGCCCTGAAACGCATAGTACGTAGGTGTTGTTATATATCTCTATTTTTATAGGTTTCCTAGATGTTGATAAAAACTTTGATTTAAATATCGAATAATTCAATGATGATGATGGATTGAAATTATAATGGCGATGATAATATATGATAGAATAATGAATAGTCATTGTTACCTAAATAAAGTAATGATGCATGATATACGTACATATTAAACAAAATCAATGAAAGTAACTAACCTGCAGCTCTTTATTTATTTTCTTCACAACTGGATCAGGATGTTTAGAAAAGTATTGGGCAGGAACACCTTTGAGCAGCCAAGGCTCTGTTGCCCATTTCCAGCCCTCTGACTTGACAAGATCACCTAGTGTGTTGGGCGGACGAGACTTGCCCTGAATAGTGAGGTGGGAAATCAAGGAGCATTTGAAGGCCGAAGTAAGTAAAAAACAAAACACCAGCCACCAGCCCACAGCTACCTGTAAATATACGAAAGTATTGGATAGGAAAATATACAGCGCATTAACTTCAACAAGCAATGCTGAGGTTTTAAATATTTACATATATCATTCATTAATACATTCAAGAACAATCTTTGACTTTGAAGATATATAATCAAGTCGATAAAATATACACTTAGATAGACTGAATATAGACACTTTGATAGACTTTATATAGTTATAATCTACCATAATATGTGGGGATAAATAGCGTATGTATGGAACATGCAGCCTGGAAATTTAGTTTGCGTCTATTTTATCATTTTTTACGTGTATGTCACCTAATGGAAAATTGCACTATATGTAATGCACTACATTATAAATATGACTGTTGAACACTGTGGTCTAAGTACTTATTATATAAAGACTATATCTAAAAGAGTTACTGGAGGACTTTTACATGACATTTTCTCAAAGTTTTGTTTCCAATAAAATTGACTTTATTTGCTAGACTCTTCTCAATTGGAGAAGGAGAGAATACAAAATATGGTTAAATTGTAAAAATAAAACAACGAGCATCTATCACTATCAGATTTTTCAAACGTACGTTTAATGTAGCGAAACAGCAGGATTACAGCATTGCGGGTAATATTTTATATATCCTTGAATTGCATCATGTGGAATATTCGGCGAGGGAACAATAAAATAAAACTCTGAACTGCAATCATATAATTTTGACAAATTCATATATATGAGCAAAAACTTAAATAGAGTGATCCATCTACTACTGATGACAACTATCGGTCGAGGATGACTTTTACATGTTTCCTGATACATGTGAATTGTGGGCCGGTTTCTTTATGGTTGTAAATTCCATAGACATACGTACAATGTAATAAGGACATTATATCGATATGAAATATAAATAAAATAAAATATAAATGTTTGTCTATAACACTTGACAATTATGTTTCTTATCCTGAAATATCGTTTCCAAATTATATATATATATATTTTTTTTTTACATCACAAAGAACTGGCCATGGGCACAACAAAAATGGATAACACAAAGTCCGCTTAGTTGCCATGATTCTTTATTGCTATATTCTCACTCCATTTCCCTATGCACTATATGCTTCACTATATGAACTCCGCTGCCATGGAGGTCACTGCCTACAGGCGCTAAAGGTACAAATGTAAAAAAAATATATACGCATATATATATATATATATATATATATATATATATAAATATATATTATATATATATATATATATAATATATATATATATAATATATATATATAATATATATATATATATATATATTATACCATTGGAATGATATTTGATATTATTTGAGATAAGGAGTGGTCATTTGTGTTATTAGTTTTGGAAATATGGAGTTTCAAGTTTGTTGTTTCCGTTTGACGCGTATCTTGAGCGGATTTTTTTACCCATCTATGAAGCGTCCTGGGCCAAGGCGGGCTGCCGACCAGTCATTGTGTTGTAAGCTGCCCAGATGTTACGCTGCTAGGACGGCACTCGGGATATTTCAGTGATGTGTGTGGCTTCATATAGTAGCATGCATACTAAATTAAGGTTCTGGACTACTGGGAGTCAAGGCTTGCGACGGTGGGGCCATTAAAGTAAGTGTCATTTCTTTATATTCATATGCATATGGTGTGTGCTGCAGTGAGACGTGTTTAAGTGGCATTGTTAATATGAGTTTAGATCTTTTGTTTAACATGCTTGATAAGTATATTGTGGCATTTACTATATACGGTGTGAAGTTATTCTCCATTTCTCAGGCATGTGTTGTTGTCATTACCAGCGATGAATTTACTATGTGTAATACTTCGTTCCCAAACAATGTTATTTCTGCATTTGTGCACTCATATTCAGGTTTATTTTGGGGGTTTATTGTGTTTATATTTAAATATCTATTGTATTATTTGATATATTGTATTGCAGGTCGAAACCCTTTCAAGAATATACTGATGTTACGACTTGTGGTTTCTCCTTGATTCCCCCAATACATTTCGACTTTAACCAACATGGGTTGGCAAGAGGAATATGATGCACTGAAGAGGCAGAGGGCCAGCGCCAAGAAAGGCCCACAAGGAAGGTGACTTTATTCAAGGAAGGAGAGGGTTAAGGTGATCATTTATCAGTGTTAAAAAGTGATTATGAAGATGTATTGGAAGCTTTCAAGTGCTAGAGAGAGTAAAAATAATGAGCTGATAAACTACATATGTCGTAACAGTTTGGATGGAAGTCTAGAAGAGGAAGTCTAACAATACATTTTAGATAGTGAAAGAGTTAATAACGAAGCCCATGCAGTAATAGGCAGAATCGAAGGTGAACAGAACAACACAAGCAAACCAAAGGTTAAAGTGAAGACATTTGAACCGCCTAAGTTTGATGGCAGTCTAAGAGACTACCCTAATTTTAAGGAAGATTTTAATAATCTTGTAAAAAGTGTGTATGGGCTTGATCCATATGCTCTGAAAATGTGTCCGAGTGGTGAAGTAAGCACTACAAACAGTGAGAGGGGCTGAAGGCAATTATGATGCGATGGTTGAACGATTGGATACTAAATTTGGGAATGCTAGAAAGATTGTGAATTTAGTAGTAAGTGACCTAAAGTGTTTGAAAAGGATATACTGTATGATGGTGATACGAAAGGGTTCATTAGTATGGTAGACCAATAGAGCAGTGTTGGTTGAATTTTTCAAATATAAATCTGTCTGATGAGCTTAATACAGCCAATGTTGTTAGTCACATTAAAAGGGTTTTGCCTTTAGTTCAGAAGAGAGAATGGGTAATAATAGCAGAAGAGGTGTCAACTACTAGCAAGTTGTTCCCGGAGCTGCTGAAGTTCTTGCAAAAGGAAAAGAGAGTTTTGCATTACATGGTTTATAACGTTAGGACCATTGGTGGTGATAGCAAGGCCACGGTACACAATGTGAATAACACTTT
Source organism: Chionoecetes opilio (assembly GCA_016584305.1). Taxonomy (NCBI): domain Eukaryota; kingdom Metazoa; phylum Arthropoda; class Malacostraca; order Decapoda; family Majidae; genus Chionoecetes; species Chionoecetes opilio. The sequence goes on along the minus strand of JACEEZ010006500.1, from coordinate 30,545 downwards.
TGAGAACAACACTAATTAATACTTATTGAACTTGGTTAAGAAAGTTAGTGAAGACCAACATATGAAGAATAAGGAGTTTGAATCATGTATTGAATATATTGGGAATTTGACAGAGGTGGTGCTGACCTTAAGGCAGAGGACAAGAGTGGATGATGTTGGATACATAACTCTGCAAGTCATGATTTTACGGATGGTTACAAAATCAGAGCTATTAGTATCAGAGATAGATTTGAGTTGGCGAAGAGTAATGGCATATGTTTTAGGTGCCTAAAGCAATACTATTTTTCAGTTCGTAGTTGCAGAGCGGGTAAATTGTGTGATGCAATGATTGAAGGTCAAGGGTTATGTAATCGGAACCTTCATCCAGTCCACTTTTGCATCCTGAACAAAGGGAAGGTACACTTCATAATACAGTATCTGGGAAAGCCTTTAACACTTTGTTGAATGTTAGTATGTTGTACAGCAAGAATCAACCTGTTACTGTATTATGGGATTCGGGGTCAGATATATCATTGATAACACTGGGGAACAATTTGAAAAAAAAAAAATGTTGAGTTAGATTTTTGAGCTTATTTAGACTAAAATTGGCATGCTGATTCCAAATCTGTAGTCAGTTTTTTTCTAGCACGTCAAGTTTTTTCTCCACAGCTTACCCTCCAGATAAGCAAAATTCCACTTGTGAGCTGTAGTAAAACTTTTTTTGTTTTGGCAATTTGTTTGGCGCAGTCCCTATTGGGCATTCGGTCTGTCTTCGTGAAGAATATGGAGATGTAAAGAGAGTCATTGAGTTATTGCAATATGACAAACACAATTGGATCATCTGTGTTGACCTTAAAATGGTGTCCTTCATTCTTGGTCAACAACGTGGATACACAAAGTATCCCTGCTTTCTCTGTATGTGGGATAGCAGAGCTCGAGAGAAGCATTGGGTTCAGACGAATTGGCCTCCGAGATCTGATCTTAAACCTGGAGATCCTAACATTGTACATGAGCCACTTGTTGACAGGAAGAAAATAATATTCCCACCTCTGCACATAAAACTAGGTCTCATGAAACAATTTGTAAAAGCATTGTCAACTGATGGCGACTGTTTGAAGTACATCATCTTGGCATTTCCTGGACTGTCAATTGAAAAAATCAAGGCCGGTGTGTTTGATGGTCCACAAATTCGACAGCTCATCAAAGATGAACATTTCAACGGTACTATGTCAGACCTAGAAAAGAATGCTTGGCTATCATTCAAAGACGTCGTCAAGAACTTTCTTGGAAATACACGTGCAAGTAATTACACAGAAATTGTTCAGAAACTATTGGAGAGCTACAAAGCGCTTGGTTGCAACATGAGTATTAAAGTACATTTTTTGCATAGCCATCTTGCCAACTTTCCGGAAAATCTTGGTGCTGCTAGCGACGAGCAAGGTGAACGATTTCACCAAGATTTGAAGGTTATGGAAGAACGTTACCAGGGTAGATGGGATGTGCATATGATGGCTGACTATTGTTGGAGCATCAAACGCGACAGTCCTCAAGTTGAACACTCCAGACAAAGCTACAAACGTAAATTTTTACCTTAACCTGCACACAATTATAGCCTTATCCTTTCTAAAAACATGATAATGTTAAATAAACATTCTATTCATGCCTATTTCTTTCATTTTTCATTGTATGTTAACATTTGCAACTTTTTATAAAATAAGCACTGTTACTGTTATGTACAGTATTTTTCATATTTTTTAAGAAAACGAAAATCCTACAGTTCAAAAACTTGACGTGATAGAGAAAAACTGAGATCAGTTTTGGATTCAGCACCCAAAAATTACTTAATAACAAGTGTCAGACCTAACTCAACAAAAATTTGTTCCCCAGTGTAATTCACAGCATGGTAAATAAATTGGGGTTGAAAAGGAAGAATATAAATTTATCCATGATCAAAGTAGGCAATATAATTGAACATGTCCAGTCCACCAAAGAATATTGTGTGCCACTAAGTGATAAAACTGATAGATACAGTCTGGAATGTGGATGTTGTTGGGATCAATGAAATATCAGCCAGGATCAAGAAAGTCGATGTCCGAAATTTCTGAGTTATTTGTGGGAATATCAAGCTCTGAGGTAGATCAACCCCATGGTGAAATTGATATTCTCATTAGCACGAATTATGCTGAACTGCTACCGAGGGTTATTCAGACAGATAAGGGCATCCAGTTGTTAGAAAACCAATTTGGTCTCAGTATCCGTGGGAGGCATGATGATATTACTAGTCCAGTCAGCACTAGTCACCACATAGGTGTAAGGACCCATAAACTATCAAGTTATGTAAATGAGAATGAGATGAGCATTGAGTCTATGGATGATCTGAAAACTAAGTTGGATATTTTTTTTGCCATAGAGAAAATAGGAATACAGTGTGATCCACTATGTATCAAATGTATGTACATAGGTTGTTCTGGACCTAGTTGTATACATTTGGGGGAGGAAAAAGAATTGGCATTAATTGAGGAAGGATTGATATATACTGATAAACAGAAGTGCTGGACAGTAAGCTATCCTTGAAAAAAGGATCTAGGCATCTGAAAAACGATCCTAAAGTATCAATTGCCAGATTAAGGACAACGGAGAACAGATTAAGGAAACTTGACGTTGAAAATGCAAAGATATATCGAGGTAAAATTGAAGATATGATTAATAGGGGAGTAGCTAGGCAAATAAGTCACGAGGAGGTTCGAGATTACAAGGATCCTGTTCACTACATTCAACATCACGGAGTATTGAAACCAGAATCTAGTTTAATTCCTCTACGCATTGTATTCAACTCCTCTGCATCATATATGGGACAGATATGATATACTTTGATCCTATCTAGACACTTTGCAAGTACCAACTACAAGGTTATTGACTGTACAAAGCGCCACCACGCCAGGACGAATTTGGTGGACTCGAACCGGTGACCGAATGGTGCAGGGACTCTGCAACACCAGTCCGTGAATCTACCAACCGCGCCACCCTACGGGTATATGGGACAGAAGTTGAATGAATTTTAGGCGCAAGGGCCCAACATCTTGAACAGCTTGCTAGGAGTATTGTTTAGGTTTAGACAAGATAGAGTAGATATAGCTGGTGATATATCCAAGATGTATCATGCTGTCAAACTCAGCAAACTGGACCAGCATACTCATACATTTGTTTGGAGGGACGTGGACGGTGACAGACCATCTGATCATTATGCCCTGACCTCGGTGACCTTTGCAGACAGTAGTGATACCATAGCCACTTAAGCCTTGAGACGTAGTCTAGAGAAGTTTGGCAGTGAGTTTCCGAAAGTGCAAGACATGATTTTACACAATATTGGTAGGAAAAAGTAGATTGGTATCTGAGAAGGAGGTCCTCAATCTGAGCCGACTGATTCCAGAGAGAGCAGGATTAATGACAGGTTCCCCAGAGCTAGTTGGGCCATCATATGTTAAAGTAAGCAGAAACGAATCATCAATGCCCTCACTTAAGCAGGAAAACTTACTTTTTTTCCTCGGACTCACGATAAAGGTGAAATCTCGTCAAGGACCTGTAACTGGTTAACTTGGGCCCGCCGGTAGTATTTCATGAGGATATTAGCGTGGTAACGCTTTGGTCCTCTTGGTATGTCGATGAAATAGTCTACCTTACCCCGTTCCTCTAATACTTTGTGAAAGCCCCTCCAAGCAACCAACAGCTTGTTGGAGTCACTATGCAACAGTAACAATACTTCATCTCCTTACCGGGTGATACTCACATATGCGTGTTTGGCCGCAAACTGGGCGCACTCGGTCAGTTTCTCTCGTAGCTCGAGGACGTAACGGAAGGACGATTTTTTATCTTCCGGGATCCTTAAATTCTCCCATAGATCACGGAACACCGAAAGGAGAACTCGCACTGACCTGCTGTAAAAGAGTTAAAAGGTACAGGATCCCGTACGGTCGTTAGCGATCTCCCTAAGGGAAAACATAGATGTAAATAAATATATATACCACTCCTTGGGCTTGTCAGAAAACATATTCCGAAGGACAGACTTCACGGTAGCGTGCAGCCGCTCAACTCGCCATTTCCGAGGGGATGAAAGGAGTGGTGTAGATGGTTTTTACTCCCAGTAGCCTGTGTAGCTCAGTCATCAACTGGGAATAAACTGGGTCTCACGGTTAGAAAGGATCTCCCTGGGGATCCCCACTCTGGTAAAGATGGTTAACAGAGCTCCCAATACATACATGGTGTCAATATCTCTAGAGGCATGGCCTTAGAAAAATTAGTGGAAAAATCTCTGAGGGTTATGATGTGACAGTTCTTTTTTTCAGAGGACGGTGGAGACAATGAACCTACCAGGTCAATGGCGACTTGAAAGAAAGGCTCAGTTACGACAGGTAATGGCTGTAAGGGTACTTGATATACCCGTCCCTTAGTTGACATGCGCTGACACTTGTCGCAGGACTGGCAGTAGTCCGTGTCCGCGCACATCCATGGCCAATAACAGACTTGAAAGATATTCATCTGGGTCTTACGGCGCAAAAAATGACTAGCCTAATGACTAGAAAAGGACCTTCGTGAGCAACACGTAGGAGGACGAGACGGCACTCACTGGGGACAACCGATGATAAATTATGTTACTTTTGTTGGCGATCCGAGGAGAGTCATTTCCGGTACAAGAGGCCGTCTTCATGTAAAAACTGGTAGATAGCACCATCTTGTGTGCCTTCTCAACTTCATGCCCGTGCCTTCTCAGCTTCACGCTTAGTAGTCCTGGTTCGTACAATTTGCAATGAAGGACAGGATTTCTGCAATCGACGAAACTCAACAGGGGTCACAGACAAGGGTCACAGACAAAGAATGGAGCTTATAAAGGACTAGAGGGTGGACCCATTTATATCGACCGGCTCTGGTCTGGACAGCACATACTTGAGTGGTAGAGGCTCACTTGGTGGTAGAGGCTGACATTCAAATAGGGGACCGTCCTTGGCATTAGATGAGTTGGAGTCTCCGGGAGAAGCAGTCATCAAGGGGAAGAGGAGATAATGGATCTTGTGGAGGTGAAACATCGGTGGTGGCTTGGTCGTCGTTACTATGGAGAGAATCGTCATCACAGAGTAGATAGTCATAACTATTAGGAACGTATACCGGAAATATTTCGAATTAAAGCACTAGCAAATTAAATTGGGGCCCATACGACATTTGTCCAGCCAGTGTAAAATGGGGATTGTAAGTAACACCTAACAGCAGGAAATTCACCGGTGCGTCCCAAATAGTCAGCAATCTGAACTTGGGGACAATGAGGGGTCAATGTCTGGCAGGGTCTCTTCAGAAACTACGTTACCAGAGTGCCCAGTGTTCCTAATGATAGTGAAATACCATAATCCATTGATAGTCCTCGAAACTGAAAGGTTAGGTAAACTACGATCTTGTAGACAAAATCTAACCTTATAGGGGCAGGCGGCAGTTGTTTCGTCCTTGAATGCTCGAGGATTATGAGGGCAGGGTGGTCGTATGTGTCCTGCCCTGCAGTTCTGGAGGATCCTCCAACGAGTACTAACGAGGATGAGGTCGATCTCCTTAGCTACCCCTCTGACATTACTATACAATGTCCAGCGGTGCAGCTCTGGTCTCTGATACCAAGAACCTGCAATTTTCAACCTTCTGGACTTCGCAAAATTCAAAAGTAGATAAATGTTTATGTTTTTGGTGCCGGAGTCATGGGGACCAACACATAATTCATAGCCATCTCTCACAGTGCAGGGGTAGCGGACCAGTAATGGTACGGGTGACGGCCGCTGCTTTGCTGACAGGCGGGGTGGAGGTTTGTCTGGTGATGCTAAGTCTATGGCGGCCGTCTCTATCATGAAGTACAAGCTTGTAGCATTGGTTCGCTGTGAGGTGTAGATGACTTAGTAGCGAGTCTCGTGGGGTACGTCACCTCCTTTTCCCGTATATGCATATATATATATATAGGGTGGTCTAGAAGTTTTTTGTATCAATATTTGATGTGGCACCTACTCAAAACGTTCCATATAATCCGATAATGAATTAGCAGTAAATTTCGTTCGATTAAAAAACATTTAGCGATCGCTACTAAACGTTGAAGTATATACGTGAATTACACGAGTTACTCGTGACAACAGCACGTACTATTGTATATATTTGCTTCCTGTCAGAATAAGAGAGCATATATTATGAAAAAAGTTATGAGGTGGATAAGCCTAATGATATATGAAGATATATAATGTGATATATGAAGCGTTACTATTTTTTTTATAACTATATCATTCAATAATCACACCAATATGTGAACCATGAACGAATTCTAGGGCAAACATTCTCAATCGTAAAACCCTTATTTGCTTTTTGAGTTAGATAAGCAATGTACATTGCAGCAAACATAAAATGCATTAAGAATAATAGGATTTGATACATTATGCAGCATAGGGCAAGATGATTGACTAAAAGATGATAACCGGAGCGTGGTGTACATGCTTGCATCCAGGTTTCGATGTCTGGGTCATGAAATATCTTCATTGACTATTAGTCTGTTCTCAATTCGTTGCCATCGAATACAGACAGCATCATAAGAAAATCGCATCTAAAGCTAGGCAGAAGTTCTCCATTGTGGTTCAAATGGTTCAGCATCCACTGGGATGGCAATATGATGACCAATATTATAGGGAAGAAAGTTGTTGACCGTATTCCAATCCTGCTTTCAAGAGGTGGTATATCCCACGAAAGTATATAGGCGAAGCTATCCACGAGGCTATTAAAAAATGGTCGATAAATGACCGCGTCGTTACATTGTGTTTTGACTCCACAGCATATAATACAGGTAGATTTAATTGGGCCTGTACTCTGTTGGAACAGAAGACGGGAAGCAATTTTACATATGGCTTGTAGACACCATATCTTTGAGATTATTTTGGAAGTGGCCTTCTCGTTGGTATGGGCTAGTTGCACGGTCCTGATGTCCTGGCGTTGATACGTTTCCAGGAAAAGTGGACGTTTATAGACCAGAGCATAGACCCTAAACTGGACGCAGACTCAGAGCCCTAGGTGCAGGTGATCACAGATGAGACCATCAAATTTGCAATCGAACTACTGGAAGTCCAACAACACAGGGATGACTTCCGTGAACTACTGGAGTTATCAATAAGCTTCTTAGATGGCGTTCCTCCTTGTGGAATTCGATTTAAATCTCCAGGAGATCTCAATCGAGCTAGGTGGACGGCAAAAACAAGCTATTGTCTAAAACTCTGGATGTTCCGGGCTTAATTCAGATTCATTAAGCGGCAGGAGACCTGTCTGAAAGCAGTTTGTGATTTCATGATTAAGGTATACCTTAGGGTTTGGTTCCATGCTCCTGTGTCTTCTTTCGCTCTGGCACAAGACCTCTGGCTGTTGAAAGAGGCTCAACAGTAACACATCATTGACCCGAAAATATTAGCAGCAATCAAGATGTTTCAAGGCCATCTCATGTACCTCAGTGAGTTCCTCATTCCTCTGGCGCTGTTTGACAACTCGAGACCTTTCACCCTGAAAGACATATGTAAGATGGCACAAAATATGCTCCCGGCAGCAGTAGAGATGAATTCAAGAAAGAGGGACATTTTGTGCATGTCTACCATTCGGTAAAAATATGTCAGCTCTATCTTCGGTAGACCGTTTTGGAGATTCTTTCAAACTTTGGGGCAAGATGACAGTTTCCTTTTTAAGAACCTTAAAGACTGGGAATCAGATCCTGCATTCAAGAGTGCCAAGTAGGTAGTCAAACACCTCAGAGTTGTCAACGATCTGCTAGAAAGAGGAGTGGCATTGAAGACTGAGTACATGGGCTAATTACTGCAGATGGAGAACAGAAGTAGTATCTCCTCTAGGTCATAGCAAACTATAGTAAGTGATTTCCTACTCCAAATAAATCAGCCGTACTCTAGTTAGTAGACATAATCAGTCTATAGTCTAGAAATTCATTATGATTCGTGTGTTTGCTCATCCGTCACATATACCGCTATCACGGCCAACAGTTACATACCCCTTGGTTGACG
>JACEEZ010006500.1:0-20000 GCA_016584305.1 Chionoecetes opilio | reverse complement strand
TAATGGATATCCCCTTAAAATGATTGAAAAAGTTACCTCTAGTTTCCTGAATGATAAGCTCAACCTCAACCCTAAGTCGAACCAATCTAATATTGAACCAGATTTACATTACATTAAACTCCTATTTTATGGTCACCTAAGTTTTGTCATCCGCAAAAAAATAATAATAAAAAAAAACTTGTTCCATCTTCAGGTTTGATCTGAATTGTGAAGGCAGGGGAGGCAGGTTATATAGCAAATTGGCGGATCAAAGGAGGAGGGGTGGGCGGAGCTATACGGCTAAGCCGGTAGCCCATTGGCTATTTCTTTATTAAGGGAGACGTGTCGTTTGGATGTTGGCAGAATCTGTAAATCCTATGTCTGGGTGTTGATTGCGGGATTTTTTAAAGCGATTTATATTGCTTCTAGGCAAAGAAGGTGATGAGGATCTTGTCTCTTATCGTGGTGTTTTTGTTAAGGTCATCTTTTGTCAAGTGAAAGCTGTGCATGGTGTCATAGTGGTTCTTGATATACCCATTATTCAGGTGACAAGTAAGAAACCTCGTCAGTCTAGTCCGCGGCTACGGACGCATCTACGTTATCATGAGAATCTAGTCTTCAGATCAAGCCTGAAGATGGAACAAGTTGGTTCCGAAACGTCGCTATCCATAGGACAACTTCTGAATAACATATCAGAAGAACACAAGAAAATTGTACGGCTAATAGAATCTGTGCATAAAAAGCTCAATACAGGAGAATGTTCGACTGCTTTCAACCTCGTTTGCCTAAGAGAAAATATCCTGCTTGGCAACACAAATATTTATATATATATATATATATATATATATATATATATATATATATATATATATATATATATATATATATATTAGTGTTGTAACGAATAACCGCAATCGCAACCGCAACCGCAACCGCACTACAACCGCACAAAAATTCACAGCCGCAACAACATTTCTAGAAGTCTTCACAACCACAACCGCAACCGCCGTTCCATAAGTGCGGTTGCGGTTGTGATAGCTTAGTATAGATAGTATGCACGTGACGTCATGATCAAGTGATAAACAATAACAAAGCGACTCTGGCCGTGAGGCTGGCCGAAGAACCCGGTGAAAAAGTTTACTTCCATAGTAATTTATCCCCTACCAAATACATTAATCTGTATAAATGATAGACTGTATCTTCGGAAATAGTTTGTTGTATAACATTATCACATAAGACAGAGTAACATTCTAAATAAATGCCATTATGAAACTTTCTATAGGTTTATATACATTATAATTACATATATATATATATACATTTAGAATATACTTCATTTTTGACTACATATAATTTACAACTATTTGTGTGTTGCAAAAACCCGTGTTCAACATAAGGTATTTAGTATATATTATGTACCAAGTGTGGCTAAATCGCACTACAACGTAATATTCCAGTTGAAAATTACGCATTTTTCCTAGTATCTGATAACCGCAACCGCAACCACAACCGCGGTTGTCATAAGTCATAAGAGAGAGAGAAAGAGAGAGAGAGAGAGAGAGAGAGAGAGAGAGAGAGAGAGAGAGAGAGAGAGAGAGAGAGAGGAGAGAGAGAGAGAGAGAGAGAGAGAGAGAGAGAGAGAGAGAGAGAGAAAGGGGGGAGGGTGGATAATTTCAGTCAGGTGCAGTAACAAGCCTTTTTATAAAAGGCTCAAGCCCCATGGAATTTTACCTAGGAACAATGTCTTTCACAGCCTACAGGCTGACTTCATTTGTGAGGATATTTCATTTCATTAAATTATATATAGATTATTTACAATAACACATGCTGCATAATATAAATTAAAAAGATATATTTAATTTTGTTGATATTTCAAGTCAGAAAAATGTAAGTAAGTAAACCATAGAAAACGAGGGTGAATTAGGATGCACACGGTAAGACAGCCAGAAGCGAACTGACCCGTCGACCCTATGATGGCTGCCGGTGGCCCCGAAAGGACACGTCACAGGCTAGGTCATCCCACAGGTTGGAGGTAGTGCGAGCGGAATGCACATACCTCCTTAATAATCTAGGCTTTGGAGTTAATAGGCAGCATGTGGGTCACTCTGTGGGTGTAGGCCACTCGTCGATTGGCGAAGAATTTTAGCATCTGGCGGGATTCGAACTTATAAGTCGCGGTGTAAAAATGCCACCGCATGGCCACCATTCATAAGTCGGTATATTTGTAGAGACTTATTTGGGCTGAGTTAAAATGGTACTTCCAGTTTGGTACACATTTATTTAAAGTCCACTAAGGAGCGTAGAGATTACAACCAGTACAACACAGCTAGGGTGTCTCGGAGGAGCGCGTGAGTGAGCGTCCTGGTAGCGTGAAGATCCGAGATGTTCTACCCTCTCCTCTCGTGTTCTGGCCACTTCTCTCCTCCATTACGAAGTTCGTTGAACATAACACACTGCTGATAGCTATACATTTGTCCTGTGACCTACTTGGTTCGAGCTAAGAGAATGCAAGGTGTTCATGGGTCTCACGGTGAAACATAGCAGGAAAGATATACATATAATTGTATATACATTACATATATATATAATTATATGTTTAAGATGTTCCTAAAAATATACTGTTTCTTTTGATGTTAAGTACATGCAAATATCCTGTATGGAATTTATAATACGTGCCACACTTGCTTGATAACAGTTGCAATTCAATAGTAATAGCTATGTAAGTTATTATATATGATAGAAGTGATAACTGACTGACATTGCTCGGGCCGCTATATAATTTTTCCTCAAATTAGGCACATAAGAATTAGCTAGGGAATAAAAGTGGTAAAAGAAACTGTACACCTAACAAAAGGCTAAATACATACATATAATATATACATTATAAACTCTAAAAGCTGCAAAAGCTTAATTCCTATCGCTAAAAGTGTGTAAAAGCTGAGCTAAATGCACAGAAAAAATTACAAAGAATTTGGGGGGCCAGAAATGGAAGGTTGGGCCGCTTGAATTCCAAGAATCATGAGGATATTGTAACAAATGATAATGGGGAAAACAGTGGATTACATGGATAGAGCTGCTGCTGTGTGCATCGTATAACTATTTATATACTAGTAATAGTACTGTGTCAGTAACATAATGTAATGGACTGTAGAAATATAAGGAAAAATAGACAATTCCTCGCCTGATACAATCTGTGTGGGGGTATCAGTGTGGGTAACTGTGGTATAAGGAACCTAGTAATATGTACATAAGTAATAGTCAAAATGGATAAATAATACAGGTAGTGACATCGCTGGATACACATTAATGTGGTTGCATTGTGTGTGGGCAAATCTAAGTTTGCCAAACATCATTCATAAATTGAAATAATGCCAAGTTATTGTAGAAAATAATTTGACATCAGCGAGTGTAAAAACTGACTGGCAGAGAAATTGAATGAATTTGTATTCGTCATTGGCGAACAATGTTATGAGAGATAAGGTTATCTGTGATCAATCAATGTTTTCTGAGGTCTGTAGTAAGACAAGTAGTCATTCGTAATTTCTCTGCGAGTTTGAATTCGTAGGTAAGTAATGATAAATGGTTAGTTAGTTGTACATAGGTAATACATGTGAGCAGAATGTAGTTCAAAGAGATGTGTGATCGTACGTCACGTGCATCATGTAGATGTGTAAAGAGTTATAGAGTAACTGCTTGTCATGCATTTATTACCTAGGTTAGTACGTTAATAAGTACACAATCCTATCATTCAAGTAGTGATCGTGGTACAACAGGAAGAACGTAAGTAAATCATTCCTGTAGTGAATGTAATTCATGTATGCCGTAAGGAATACGTAATACGGAAGTAATTATTAATACGTAATAAGGAATACGTAAGGAATGCAGTCAAGTAAAAATGTGTAACTTGTGCAACAAATAAGTGTGTTAGTATTTCATGCAAGTTAATAATGTATTGTAACAATAAGTGAGTAAGTATGTATGTTAATACATAGCAATGTCATGCAAGTAATTAATGTATATCAACATTAAGTGCGTAAAAATTCCTTTAAATGAGGAATGCAAGTAAATAATGTCATGCAATGATAAGTGCGTAATAATTCCTTTAATTGAGGAATGCAAGTAAATAATGTCATGCAATGATAAGTGCGTAATAATTCCTTTAATTGAGGAATGCAAGTAAATAATGTCATGCAATGGTAAGTGCGTAATAATTCCTTTAATTGAGGAATGCAAGTAAGTAATGTCATGCAATGATAAGTGCGTAATAATTCCGTTAATTGTGGAATGCAAGTAAATAATGTCATGCAATGATACGTGCGGAAGAATTCCTTCAATTGAGGAATGTAAGTTGATAATGCAATGCACTCTAGTGCAACTTTAACTGTTACATAATAGTATTCTAATGTGAAAAGTTATCTGTCATCCATTAGAGTTGCTATCGTGCAAGAGTTACAAGTAAAAATGGAAACTATATCAGTTTCTTCTAGTAGTTGGTCACAATAATATGTAGCTAAACCCCCCAAAAATCTTAAAAACACCAATGTAAAGTATTTTCAAGAGTGTATATAACATTCGCTTGGTGTGTTGTGTAGACATTTTCTAAAAAGAGAACAACACACATTAAAATTCAGAATACATGGTAATTGTAAAATAATCAGGTAAACTGATATAAAATGTGAATGGTATGGAATGGTATGGAATGGTATGGAATGGTATGACACTACTGTTTTTGCGTGTGTGATCGCAATTTGTGACGGTAATCATTGGTAGCAGTGTGCGTGTCATCATTAACTACAGGTGTGTCCTGTGTATCAAAATGAGTGCTTGGTAAAGCATCACCTGTATCTAATCCTCTAGTTACTCGAAAAGTTACTCACGACCGTGTAGTAAGACGTCTCAAACTATACAGTCACTATGTGTCTCAGAATCGTGCGAAGGACAGAGAACATTACAGGAATCAGGTTCAGTAATCGGTAACACTGAACAGTGACAGTGAGAGACAGTGACAGTGAGTGGCAGTGAGCTGCCACTGCTGATGGCCGCTCGGGCACGCAAGATAATGCATTTATGTCAATCACTGGAGTTTGCACTGTTGCNCTTGTCTCTTATCGTGGTTTTTTGTTAAGTCATCTTTTCAAGTGAAAGCTGTGCAGGGTGTCATAGTGGTTCTTGATATACCCATTATTCAGGTGACAAGTAGAAACCTCCGTCAGTCTAGTCCGCGGCTACGGACGCATCTACTTATCATGAGAATCTATCTTCAGATCAAGCTGAAGATGGAAAAAGTTGGTTCCGAAACGTCGCTATCCATAGGACAACTTCTGAAAACATATCAGAAGAACACAAGAAAATTGTACGGCTAATAGAATCTGTGCATAAAAAGCTCAATACAGGAGAATGTTCGACTGCTTTCAACCTCGTTTGCCTAAGAGAAATATCCTGCTTGGCAACACAAATATTTATATATATATATATATATATATATATTTTTATAATCTATATTTTATATATATATAATATATTATATTATATATTGTGTGTAACGAATAACCGCATCGCACGCAACCGCAACCGCACTACAACCGCACAAAAATTCACAGCCGCACAACATTTCTAGAAGTCTTCACACCACAACCGCAACCGCCGTTCCTAGTGCGGTTGCGGTTTTTGATAGTTTTAGTATAGATTTTGCACGTGACGCCCATGATCAAGGTAAACAATAACAAGCGACTCTGGCCGTGAGGCTGGCCGAAGACCCGGTGAAAAAGTTTACTTCCATAGTAATTTATCCCCTACCAATACATTATCTGTATAAATGATAGACTGTATCTTCGGAATAGTTTGTTGTATCTATTACACATAAGACAGAGAAACCATTCTAATAAATGCCATTATGAAACTTTCTATGGGTTTTTTATATACATTATAATTTACTATATATATATATACTTTAGAATATACTTCATTTTTGACTACATATAATTTACAACTATTTGTGTGTTGCAAAACCGTGTTCAACATAAGGTATTTAGTATATATTATTACCAAGTGTGGCTAAATCGCACTACAACGTAATATTCCAGTTGAAAATTACGCATTTTTCCTAGTATCTGATAACCGCAACCGCAACCACAACCGCGTTGTCATAAGTCATAAGAGAGAGAGGAAAGAGAGAGAGAGAGAGAGAGAGAGGAGAGAGAGAGAGAGAGAGAGAGAGAGAGAAGAGAGAGAGAGAAGAGAGAGAAGAGAGAGAGAGAGAGAGAGAGAGAAAGGGGGGAGGGTGGGTTAATTTCAGTCAGGTGCAGTAACAAGCCTTTTTATAAAAGGCTCAAGCCCCGGGAATTTTACCTGGGACAATGTCTTTCACAGCCTACAGGCTGACTTTTGTGAGGATATTTTTTTTTCATTAATTATTATAGATTATTTAAAATAACACATGCTGCAAAATAAAAATTAAAAGATTTTTTTTTTTTTGATATTTCAAGTCAGAAAAATGAAAGAAAGTAAACCTAAAAAACGAGGGTGAATTAGGATGCACAGAAACGCCAAAGCAAACTGACCCGTCGACCCTTTTTGGGCTGCCGGGGGCCCCCAAAAGGCACGTCACGGGGCTAGGCCCTCCCCAGGTTGGGGTGCGAGCGGAATCACTACCTCCTTAATAATCTAGGTTTTGGGGTTTAATAGGCATGGGGGTCCTCGGGGGTTTTAGCCACTCGTCGATTGGGAAAAATTTTAGCATCTGGGGGGATTCAAAACTTATAAGTCGCGGTGAAAAAACCCCACCGCTGGCACCTTCTAATGGGAAATTTTGTAAGACTTATTTGGCTGAGAAAAATGGTACTTCCGTTTGGTAACATTTTTTTAAAAGTCCACAAAAGGAGCGTAGAATTAAAACCGTACAACCGCTAGGGTGTCTCGGGGGAGCGGTGAGTGAGCGTCCTGGTACGTGAAGATCCGGATGTTCTACCCTCTCCTCTGGTTCTGGCCATTCTCTCCCCCTTCGAATTCGTTAACATAACACACTGCTGATAGCTAACATTTGCCCTTTTCCCCTCTTGGTTCGAGCAAAGGAATGCAAGGTGTTCTGGGTCTCACGGTGAAAAATAGCAGGAAAATATACATATAATTGTATAACTTCATATAATTAATTTTGTTTAAAATTTCCCAAAAAAAATTCTGTTTTTTTTGTGTTAGTCATCAATATCCTGTATGAATTTATATACGTGCCACACTTGCTTATAACGTTGCAATTTTAATAGTAATAGCTATGTAGTTATTTTATGATAGAAGTGTAAATGACTGACTTCTCGGGGCCCCTATATAATTTTTTTCCCCAAATTAGCACATAAAAATTAGCAGGGAAAAAAAATGGAAAAAACTGTACACCTAACAAAAAGGGTAATACATACATATAATATACTTATAACTCTAAAGCTCCCAAAAGCTTTTAAATTTCCCTTCGCTAAAAGTTGTAAAGCTGAGCTAAATGCCAGAAAAAATTACAAAAGAATTTGGGGGGCCAAAATGGAGGGTTGGGCCGCTTGAATTCCCCGATCTGGGTATTGAACAAAAGTAAGGGGAAAACAGTGGTTACTGGATAAGCTGCTGCTGTTGCTCGTATAAATTTTATTTCTAGTAATACTATGTGTCAGTAAATAAGTAAGGACTGTAGAAAAAAAAAGGAAAAAAGAAATTCCCCGCCTGAACAATCTGTGTGGGGGGCAGTTTGGGTATGGGTTTAAAAGGGCCTGTAAATGTACATAAGTATAGTCAAAAAGGATAAATAAAACTATGACTCGCTGATACCTTAATTGGGTTTCTTGTGTTGGGGGAAATTAATTGCCAAAAAAAACATTTATAAAATTTAAATAAAGCAAAATTTTGTGAAAAAAATTTGCATCAGCGGTGTAAAAACCTGGAGAGAAATTTTAATGAAATTTTTATTCGTCTTGGCGACAAAGTTATAAGTAAGGGTTTCGTGATCATCAATGTTTTCTGAGGTCTTAGTAAGACAATTTGTCATTCGTATTTCTCTCAGTTTATTCGTAGGTATAATATAAATGGTTGTTGTTTTTTTGGGAAAATTAAAAAGGGATTTAAAGGGTTGATGTAAGTCCTGCCATGTAAGTGTAAAAGTTATAGGTAAAGCTGTCATGCATTTATTTCCTAGGTTGTACGTTATAAATCACAATCCTATCATTCAGTAGTGATCGTGGGACAAAAGGAAGAACGTAATTAAAACATTCCCGTAGTGATGTAATTCATGTTGCCCTAGAATAGTAATACGGAGTAATTTTAATACGTATAGGAATACGTAGGGTGCAGTCAAGTAAAAATTTTGTAACTTTGTGCAAAAAATAAGTGTGTTTGTATTCATGCAAGTTAATAAAGTATTGTACAATAAGTGAGTAAGTATTATGTTAATACATAGCAATGTCTGCAAGTAATTAATGTATATCAACATTAAGTGCTAAAAATTCCTTTAAATGAGGAATGAAGTAAATAATGTCATGCAAAGATAAGTGCGTATAATTCCTTTAATTGAGGAATGCAAGTAATAATGTCATGCATGAAAGTGCGTAATAATTCTTTAATTGAGGAATGCAAGTAATTGTATGAAAGGGTAGTCGAAATAATTCCTTAAATTGAGGATGCAATAAGAAATTCAGCATGATAAGGCGTAATAATTCCGTTAATTTTTGGATGCAAGTAATAATGTCTGCAATGATACGTGCGGAAGAATTCCTTCAATTGAGGGAATGTAAGTTGATAATGCAATGCACTCTAGTGAAACTTAACTGTTCCCATAATAGTTTTCCCTAATGTAAAAGTTTTTTGTCTCCATTAGAGTTGCTATCGTGCAAGAGTTACAAGTAAAAATGGAAACTATATCAGTTTCTTCTAGTAGTTGGTCACAATAATATGTAGCTAAACCCCCAAAAATCTTAAACACCATGTAAAGTTTTTTTCAAGAGTGTATATAACATTCGCTTGTGTTTTTGTAGACATTTTCTAAAAAGAGAACAACACCATTAAAATTCAAATACATGGTAATTGTAAAATAATCGGGTAAACTGATATAAATGTGAATGGTATGGAATGGTTTGGAATGGTATGGAATGGTATGACACTACTGTTTTTTTTGCGTGTGTGATCGCAATTTGTGACGGGAATCATTGGGAGCAGTGTGCGTGTCATCATTAACTACAGTGTGTCCTGTTGTATCAAAATGAGTGCTTGGTAAAACATCACCTGTATCTAATCCTCTAGTTACTCGAAAGTTACTCACGACCGTGTAGTAAGACGTCTCAAACTTACCCGTCACTATGTGTCTCCCGAATCGTGCGAAGGACAGAGAAAATTACAGGAATCAGGTTCGTAATCGGTAACACTTTAACAGTGACAGTGAGAGACAGTGACAGTGAGTGGCAGTGAGCTGCCACTGCTGATGGCCGCTCGGGCACGCAAGATAATGCATTTATGTCAATCACTGGAGTTTGCACTGTTGCAGTAGTAAATGTGAACTCATAAAGTAGTAATTCAGAAGTAAATGTGCACTCGGAAGAGTTATATCTCCACGAATTGTGATATATGCAGTACTGTTGAAAAAAAAAAAGGGAAAACCGCGGTCAAAAATTTCGTCTTGTGTAAAAAGAATAGTTATATGATTGCTGAACATTATGATTTAAGTGTCCTGACGGTGTCTGAACAGATGTATTTACCGTAGCCATTGTAATTTAAATGTAAAAGTATGTTAAAACAGCACTATAATACTTTTAACGCGGTGTGCTTGTCCGTATATGAGGTGTGTATGTGAATAACACTGTGTGTATCTAGGTTGCCAATAGCGCATAGGGGTAGTTTTTCAAAGTCAATATTTTTTCACGTACTTTTGTGGTATTCTGCCTTGTATTAGAAACTGTCGTGTGCAAAGTTTCAGGCTAATCGGTTGATATTTAGAGGTGGCGGATTGATCTTGAACATTTCCTCTTTTCGCCCTCAGGTCATGACCACGAGAAAGCAAACTGAATTTTGGCTTCTTGGCCATAGGGGTTCCTACTATCACAGGACAAAACTTCCCACCGTGGAGACGTTTTACGACGATTTTTCTACGCACACAAGGAAGGAAGAAGACGGTGCAACAGAGTGCAGCTGAGGCTGCAAAGGAGTCCTCGATTCTAGACACGAGCTAGGATCCCCACCATCGCAGAAACTAGCGTGAGGAGGAAGATTTACTGGACTTTTCGACGAGTGGAAGATCCTGAGAAAAGCAGAATAACTTTTGGAGTCACGCCTGCCGAAAAACAGAAAGCCCTTCCAAGAAAGTCTCCCAGACCTTTTGACATCGCCCACTCCGACGCCCTCACTCTGATGACCATTCCTGAAGACAAGGAATTCTTCTTGCCCAACGGGAGAAGGGGAGGCGGGGGTTCGATGGCTGGTCTGGACAAGAGCTGAAAGAATCGGTTTGCCGACGTAAAAAGGCTCTCTCTCACGTAGCCGTCAACAGACGCCAAAAGGAGAAGAGATGGTGGAGCTGGAGTCGTCATGTCTGAGTCATCAAGTCCAGCCAACGCTGCCAACACATCGACTTCTTCTTCCGACGCCGGGTCGCTTCTCCACCAAAGCGATTGAGGACACGGGGCACGAAGTCCGCCTATCCCCTGATCTCGTCGGAGCCCTTGACAGAACTGGGGTCAGTAGCCGCCAAGCCCTTCGAATTGTGGCGGCTACGGCAAGTAGCTTGGGCCAGATCCACAAAAAGCTTGTGCTGAATCCAGAGCCCCTTCGACAGGTAAGAGCGAAGTACAGGTCCACTTTGGCGAAGGACATCAAAGAGACTTTCAGTCCTCTTACCCCTCTTACCGTTCATTGGGACGGGAAGATCCTTCCTCGGGACGATGGCACTCGCGCCGAAAGCTCGCCATCCTCGTCACAGGAGAAGGAGTGGAGAAGCTCCTAGGATTTCCCGAACTGCACTCCGGGAACTGGTGATGCCGCCGCTACAGCTGTGTTCGGGGCTCTAGAAACTGGGGGGTCCAGGAACGAGTCGTGGCGATGTGCTTCGACACAACGTGCCAAACCCGGAGCCATCAATGGTGCATGCACCTTTTTCAACAGAAGATCGGCCGACCCCTCGCTTCACTTGCTTGCCGTCTCACGTCCACGAACTTGTCCTTTAAAGGCCTTTTCTACGTGTTTGGGGTCATCTTCTGGTCCTGAGATCACCATCTTCTCTCGCTTCAAGGACTACTGGTCTTACATCAACCAGTCGGCAATAAACCCCCCCACCAACGAAAATCTGCCGGAGACCTCTGGTCTCCAAGAGGGACGATCTCATTCAAGGTTTTGAAACGTCTGCTTCAGACAAAGCAGCCCGTGACGACTATAAGGAACTCGCTGCTGAGCATCCTTTTCCTCGGCGGCGCTCTTCCGAAGACCTCGATCCGTAGCCCCGGAGCGCTTCATCGAGCGAGTTGGACTGGCGCGTATCATTACGCTCTGAAGATGATCTTGTTTCGGGAGCAGCTGACTGGAGTCGTCACACCTCGAGAAATGTCAGCCCTCCAGCGGTTCTCTCGTTCGCAAAACCGAGTCTACGTCCTGCGATGGTTCGAATCGACGGTTCCATCCTACGCTCCCGCCAACGATCTTGGATTCGCTAAGGACATCCTTCAGTACCACGACGAAAGTATTCGGAAGGCCTGCTTCACCACTCTGACCGCCATTTCTGGTATTGAGCGAAGATCTCATTGGCCTGTCACTGTTCGATCCCCGTCTCCCTGTCTCCGACAAACAAGCAATTGTACCAATGTCAGGCCATTCTCTACGATGAAGGAGCCGAGGAACCCGCCAAGCGAATAAAACCCCCCATCATGACAAATTCCTGCGGCAACACTGCCCTCCTTCGCCACGAAAAATTCCCTCCGCCTCTTCGAAGCTCTTGATATCAAGACCGACTTCCTGTCCGCCAACCCTCGGAAGTGGCAGGAAGAGGAATCGGACGTCGAGGCTGCCGCCGAATCGAGGGACTTCGCGTCGTCAAAAGACACAGCCGAGCGAGGAGTGGCGCTCATCCAGTCCTTCAACCTCCGGCTGACCAAAGACGAGGGAAAAGCGCCAGTTTCCTCCTCCAAGTTGTGGAGGCCCATCGCCATCAACAGCCCCGGACCTCGAAGTCTTCCCTTCCCCGGCCAAGCCGGCCACAAAGAGTTGGGTGGCTCCCCATGATACCCCCCCACCGAGGGGCTAATACTCAAACCAAAAGGGGACCAGCAGCCCTGCTCGGGAAGGGTTCCGCTTGTCCGCTTTCAAGAGATGACATCCCCTCCTTAATAGGCCAGTGCATAAGGGTAAATAACAAAGTTGTAATCCGCCACCCCTAAATATCAACCGATTGAGGTCAAACTTTGCATACGATGGTTTCTTGCATACATGCACCATTACACCAAAGTAGGAAGAAAAATTCAAACTTTTGATTTTTATTGGCACCCTAGGTATACGTAATGTATATATCTGCTCACCTCAAAAATGGTAAATATTAGTACTAGTAGTAGTAATGCTGGTAGTACTAGCATTGGTGTATGATAGGGTGAGATCCTGGTAACAGACGGATGGGTGAGTGCGATGTGGTGATGAACGATGAACACACCCCTGGATGGGTGCCTGGATGACGGATGTACAGTCTCCGGATAAACACAATCTGTTAAAGAGGACATATAAGAAAATAATAACATATGAATACACAAATAAGAAATATGAACGATTATATACTCAGACATTTGTGTGGTGTGTCGCGTGCTCAAGGCCGTACTGTGGGACTGGTGATGGCGGTAGTGACACTGTGTTAGGGTAGTGTCAAGTCAGCATCCCTGTGAGGGCGGTAGGGTGGTGGGCTGTGTCAGCGGAATCCTACTCGGAAGGCAGGCGGTGGTGTGGGCTGTTTGCTGTGTTGCTATGTAGCGGGAGGGGAATCGGTGTTGTGGCACTGTTGCGCTGGCCCATGACGAGATGATCTGTGTTGCGTAGCGGAGTTGTTACGTTGTGCCATGACGAGATGCAGTGTTGTAGACGTGTAAGGCTGGACAGGTTCATGTAGAACGTTGAAATCTTGAATAGTAGGGGTGAGGCGATGATTGTCTGGCAGCGGGGTTGGTGGTCGTGGAGTAGAGTCGCTGTTGACCTTGTGACCCGCGGCGGAAGATGATGAGTCAGTTGATTGAAGTGTATCTGCCTCTCTCTCCCTCTTGTAGAATGATGTTGATGTACGGCTTGCTTATAGACTTGTAGTAAGTTGCTCGTGGACTTGTAGTATTGTAGTTGCTGGCTGGCTTGTGTTGCGTAGATTACGGCTTGTAGTAGTTGCTTGTAGTAGTAGTAGTTGCTTGCTTTGTTGAAGATGGTTGAGGTTGTGGTTGTCAGCTGGCTGGTTGTTGTTGTACTTGCTTGATGAAGATTGGCGTATAATCTTGGTAGACGTGGAAAAGCTGTAGAATGGCCGGAGTTTGGTAAACTCATGTAGAGGCTTATAGATTTGCTTGTAGACTGCGTAGGGTATCTTAACACCGCTTAGCTACCATTTATAAGTCGTTATATTTGTAGGTCCATTACCCACCGCTGCCACCAATTATAAATCGCGGTGTAAAAATGACA
The DNA here is from genome assembly GCA_016584305.1 of Chionoecetes opilio. Lineage (NCBI taxonomy): Eukaryota > Metazoa > Arthropoda > Malacostraca > Decapoda > Majidae > Chionoecetes > Chionoecetes opilio. The sequence continues at coordinate 6,368 of JACEEZ010006500.1, read as the reverse complement.
CCGCATGGCCACCATTTATAAGCCGGTATTTTTGTAGAGACTTATTTGGGCTGAGTTAAAATGGTACTTCCAGTTTGGTACACATTTATTTAAAGTCCACTTAGGAGCATAGAGATTACAACCAGTACAACACAGCTAGGGTGTCTCGGAGGAGCGCGTGAGTGAGCGTCCTGGTAGCGTGAAGATTCAAGATGTTCTACCCTCTCCTCTCGTGTTCTGGCCACTTCTCTCCTCCGTTACGAAGTTCGTTGAACCTAACATACTGCTGATAGCTATACATTTGTCCTGTGACCTACTTGGTTCGAGCTAAGAGAATGCAAGGTGTTCATGGGTCTCACGGTGAAACATAGCAGGAAAGATATACATATAATTATATATTACATTACATATATATATATATTATATTATATATATATATATATATATATATATATATATATATATATATATATATATATATATATATATATATATATATATATATATATATATATAATATATTATAATTATATGTTTAAGATGTTCCTAAAAATATACTGTTTTCTTTGATGTTAAGTACATGCAAATATCCTGTATAGAATATATAATACGTGCCACACTTGCTTGATAACAGTTGCAATTCAATAGTAATAGCTATGCAAGTTATTATATATGTTAGAAGTGATAACTGACTGACAAACTTTGGACACCGAGCATGCAACTTATATATGCTAACCACTCGCCACCGCCTCCCATAATAATATATATATATATATATATATATATATATATATTATATATATATATATATATATATATATATTATATATATATATATATATATATATATATATATATATATATATATATTGTATCACCTAAACACTATAGTTTCGTGATTCGATAAATTTACCTGAGAATGGTGTAATTAATGATAAATATTGAGGCAGAGGTGATGGTTTTAAAGAAACAACCGTCATTGAATCAGAGGGATAACCTCTTAAAAATTCGACAACTCTCAGACGTCCAGAAGTAGATCCAGCTATAGTACAAAAGTCTGCTTCTTCTCGCTGAAGCTGACCCATCATGCCTGTAAACATCCCATCTTCTGTTTTACCCCATATACGTTGTGGCTCCTCGCGAATCACGTATCTGAAAGGAAACCAAATATTTTACATTACAAAGAACTGGGCAATGGCAAATAAAAAGTAAAAAAGCCCGCTAGTTGCTGCCCATTTAACATATATACTAGATATTGTAGAAAGTGCATAGTGTCAATTCAGTTCTGAAGGTGTCTTGACAATCGTTTCCAAAAATACTTTTTGAAGGAAAGTGAAAAAGTTATAAAATATATGTAAAATGGGATGAAATAGTGTTGCTATAACTATTTGGCTACACATCAAAGGTGGGAGTTAATAAAAGTAGTTGAACGGTTTTTAAGGCTTGTTACTATATAAGTACCAGTAACGAGGAATACAATATATAGTTATCTAAAATATGTACACTGTGAGAAAGAGCCACTAGTCACGGGTTCCAACGGCCTAGGAGCTTCACTCTTTAGGAAGGCCTTAACCGTTCAGTGACAAACAGCGTTTAACCTCACTGGCTACTTAGAGTGAATAGTCTGATAGTGTAGCTTCGTCCCCTCGATTCTGCTCCATTTCCGACAGTTCGGCGTCTTTGAGAGGGAAGTTGTCCTATGTTGACAGCTGTTTACACATTCTTGTTTATTTAATGCTTATCAACTGTCGTAAGTGGCAATCAGCTATGTTGTCAATCAATCAATCATTGGGGGCATACGCCGGGGGGCGCGTCGCCTCGCCCACCCTACGACGCCACTCCCGGGGGTCACCACGCGCGAGTTCCCATGCAGGCTCCTTTCCCATACCAAGCAGCTCTCGATAAGAAACATCAACTTGCCCCAGCCACGAGCCTTGTGGGCGCCCCCTTGGCCTCCTCCCCGCCGGATTGTCTCTTACAGATACAACCCGATGGGAAGGATCGGTTTCAGGATAGCGTGCCACATGCCCATATAGCCGAAGTTGGCGCTGACGGACTATGCAGGTAATAGGCCTCGATTCAGTCTCACGGTGCAATCGGTGATTTGACACGTAATCATCCCAGCGATACCCCATGATTCTGCGAAGACACTTATTACCAAAGGCATTGATTCGTCTCTTCAAGTCACTATTTAGTGTCCATGTCTCACAACCATAGAGTAAGACAGGGATCACAAGCGACTTGAAGATCCGGATCTTTGTCCTTCTGTACAGGTACCGACAATGCCAAATACTCCCGCTGAATATGTCCTTAACACCCTGGGCTATGCCAATCCGCCGTAAGACTTCTTGACGTGACCCGCCGTCATTATGGACTGCGCTACCAAGGTATGTAAAACTTTCCAAGATCTCAATGTCCTCGCCACACGCATGAACAGACTGTACTGCTTCATCTAGTAAGTCTTTAAACACCTGGACCTTGGTCTTGAGCCAGGAGACCTCAAGTCCCAAAGGCTTTGCCTCCCTGTGCAGCGCCTCGAGAGCCATCACCAGGACCTCCAGCGACTCAGCAAAGATTACTGCATCATCGGCAAAAACAAGATCAGTGATCTTGGTGTTGCCGACGGATGCTCCACAATCACTTTGATCTACAACCTTGTCCAATACCCAGTCCTGCAAGCGTTGAAAAGTGATGGGGCAGGACGCCACCTTGCCTCACTCCTGTATTCACAGGGAAGAAGCTGGCTACACCTGCCTCACACTTCACAGCACTCTCAGTCCTAGAATACAGACCAGTTATCAAACCAATAGTCCTTGCAGGAATCCCTCGAAGTCGCAGAAGATCCCAAAGTGACTCACGATGCACTGAGTCAAATGCCTTCTTGAGATCAACATAGGCTGCAAGCATCCCCTGTCGAAACTCACGTCGGCGTTCCACCAGGACACGAAGCACTAGGATACGGTCCCTTGTTGACTTACCAGGCGTGAACCCAGACTGCTGAGGTCTCTGATGCTTCACCAGATGACTGCGAATTTGTGGCAGCAATAGATGGGCAAGCACCTTGCCTGGTACGCTGAGCAGTGTAATACCGCGGTAATTGTTGCAGTCCTGACGGTCCCCTTTCCCTTTCCAGATAGGGACGACCAGCCCCCTTTTCCAGTCGGGAGGAATGGTACCTGATTGCCACACGGCAGTCAGGACAGCATGCAACCCGGGGATCATGGCCTCACCCCCAGCTTTGAGGAGCTCCGCACTGATATTACAAACACCAGCTGCCTTTCCACCCCTCAACTTTGCTACAGCCTTTCTGACTTCGTCAAGAGAGGGTGCGGTTTCGTCAATGGGAGGATCGGCATCCACTGCCTGTAACCCAGTGGTGTGAAGCTGCTCAGTTCGAGGGTCCACCGTGAACAACTGCCCAAAGTACTCAGCCCAACGAGCCATCTGCCCATCCATGTCCGACACGAGGCGCCCATCTGCTGTTCGAATAGCACTCGCCCGAGAAGAAGACTTGGAACGGAGCTTCTTCAGTGCTCGGTAGGCGGGTCGGAGGTCATTATAGCGTTCAAGTGACCCTCGACATCCTCAGCGAGACTCCTGACATACCTCTCCTTGTCTCTCCTCAGGAGGAGACAAGGTTGTCTATGTTGTCGCTCCACTTGATATGTGGCAATCAGGCGTGTGGTGATGACATAAGCATACATTAGCATACTCTGGGGAAGCGGTAGCGGAGTGGTTAGCGTCTCCGACTGGCGTTCTCTGTGACCCGAGTTCGATCCCCGAAGATACCCAAAACCTTTCTGCACCGTCGAGTGGCCTAAGAACACCCACATGCCCTGCCCATTAACTCTACCTTCGATTGCGAGTGCATCGGAGGACACAGGGGGGCGGCATGAGCCTCTAATCACAGGCATCACTATAAGAATCCTTCCTGCGCCACCACAGGCGAGGACCAACCATCATCACAGCCCTAAAGTGAACCTCCAGAGCCTACCATCCGAGCCCTGGGTCACCACTGCCTACAGGCGCTATAGGCACAAATATGTAAAAAAATAAATAAATAATAATAATTTAAATAAATAAATTAATTAATTAATCAATAAAATACACACACTTATTTTCACATTCCAGGATGTTTATCAACTGTGATCAGTGACAATCACTGTGCTGTTTCTCCACGTGTTATGCAATCCTGTCTTCTGGTCAATAACATGCTACTCCCCTGACTGTCTGTTAACATAACGAATAAATATACACCTACATAATCTATCTCTATTTTTAGTGCCCCAATATCGCTCGGTCACCTGCCCAATCGCGTCCTCGCGATGGTCTAGGGACATGTACCTAACCATGTTACTGTATGTGGCCAAAAGATTCTCGGTATTGCTGACAATACTCTTTTTAAGATGTGTATAGAAGGTGAGGGCTATCCAGACAGCATACCAAAGAGGAATCACAATTATCATGATTATTACAATAGGAGTAATGACAGAGGGATAAATCACAGAAGGACTTACGTAAACTGGTAGGGAGTTATGAACAGCAGCTTTCAAATCTGAGGTATTAGAAAAAGTGAACCCAGAAAGAGTTAGTAATATACTTGATACTAGAGAAATGTATTTATTTCAAGCCTCAATAGGACAAATTCTACTTGAAACATTTGCAGTAAAACCATGGTGGAAGTCAGAGGAGAATGCTGTCAGGTTGGCGGAGCGTACATTAAAAGCAATAAGAACCGCGAAGTGACGTGAAACTTCCTTGTATTCAATGCCTTCAGGACAGACTACATACACAGAGCAAGGTTTTGTGAAAAAGAAGTAATGATGACTGAAGTATGATCGATGGAATATGTAGTTAGGTGCCAGGTGAGTATAAGGGAACAAAGACAGGGCTTTTGAACCATCTTTCTATGTCAGCACAACTTCACAAACTCCACCCGTTATGGGCAAGAAGGAAAAAAGGAAGGCTGGACAATGAAACAGATGGAGATATTCAGTCTTATATTTATGTACATCCAATAAATGACCAATCGCGTACAGCATGAAATGTTTAGATATTTAAACCATCGATTTAGGTGAGTCCTGATTGTTTCATTCACTGAAATAGGAAACGGTTCAAATTGATGTACTTCAAATGTATTCGGTGATTGAAACGTTATTTTTTTTTTCCATCACAAGGAACTAGTCAGGAGAAAGAAAAAAAGTACAACAAAAAGCCCGCTTAGATGCCAGTCCCTATAAATAAGACAATATGAGAATAAAGAAAGAGGATTGGGCCAATTTAGTTCAGGAGGTGTTTTGTCATTCCTCTCATGAAAAAAAAAATAGTTGTAGGAAACTGGAAAAAAAGAAGCAGGAAAAAAGTTCCAGAGTTTACCAGTGAAAGGGATGAAAGAGTAAAGATACTGATTAACTCATGCATTATGAAGATAGAGAGAATAGGGATGATAATGAGTGGACAATTTTGTGCAGCCAGGCCGCGGGATGGGGGGAATCATGCTGTTAGCAAGTTCAGGAGAGCTGTGAGCATGCAAATAACGGTAAAAGATAGCAAGAGAAGCAGCATTGCGGCGTTGATTTATAGATTGAAGATAGTTAGTCAGAGAAAGGAAGTTGTTGACACGAAAAGCTTTTGACTCAACCCTGTTTAGGAGAGCTGTATGAGTGGATCCCCCCCAAACATGTGAGACATACTTTATTTATAGGCGGATAAGGACCCTACAGGCGATCTTCTAGCTTTCCTAACTGAATATTGATCCTCCTATAGAGGTTTTCGGTGTAACTTTTGCTGTTTCCCTTGACATATCAAAATATATATATATATATATATATATATATATTATATATATATATATAAATATATATATATATATATATATATAATATATATTATATATATATATATATATATTATATATATTATATATATTTTATATAATATATATATATATATTTTGATATGTCAAGGGAAACAGCAAAGTTACACCGAAACCTCTATAGGAGGATCAATATTCAGGATTATATATATTATATATATATATATATATAATATATATATATATATATATTATATATATATATATATATATATATACTAGCCGCAATGCCGCCCTCCGGGCGGACTTTTTGGCTAGCTCCTGCGGAGGGCTATTGGTGGGCCCAAAGGCCCACCACCTGTGTTTGGTGGACCGAGGCCCACCAAACACAGACTCTCCAGATGCCCCTTCTAACTTTCCTGAATTCATGGATGTAGAAATGTATGTATTAACGCCAACCAATTCACATTACCCCCAATCCATTACCCATCCCCCCCACCCATTCACTCACCATTACCCACACCCCCCACCCAATCACTCACCCATTACCCATCACCACACACCCTTCACTCAC
>JACEEZ010006498.1:51485-69554 GCA_016584305.1 Chionoecetes opilio | reverse complement strand
AATTTGCCTGGGCCAATACTTTGGCCTTCACAATTTCACCAATTTTGTTTTCACCGGATTTGAATGAACGTTGTTCATCGTGGCTTTTTCTGTTTGGTGATCACGAATCAGGTCTTCGTTTTCCTATATATGTTACCAAAAGCAATTTTTTGAGCCTTTGTAAGCTTATTTACCCCCGAAAATATATATTGACGCCTTTTCAAACCAACTATGCTTCTTGTGAGAAAATTATATAAACATGTATTATTTGTTCTTCGGAAAATGTACAATGTTTGTTGAGATCATTTATTAGTCTGTATGATAATACAACTCGACCATTTTTAGGCTGTTTAACGTAATGGTCAGATAACTACCTTTATTGCTTTCCCTATTTTCACTATGTAACTATTAACCCTAGACCAAATATGCCTTGAATACTTTTGTTAAGCTCAACGAGATTAACCCTAAGCAACTATCCGTTTCTTTTTTGTTATACCGATCTTGAGATAAACAGTTTTGTATTTTTTGCGCAACTTTGTGATGTTTCACTTTCCAGCAGCTTATTGGACGCACCATACATCTATCTTTTATCCGGCAACATTTATTTTATGTCTTGATGGAGCGCATCTATGCAGGAATCGCATGCTACTATTACAAATGCAAATTTTTATTAGCAAAGTTTGACGCATGTATGATTTCCGCCCCCTGGATTTCTGGAATATACTTTTCTCGGAAATATGCCCTAAAACCCACTTATTGGGCTCATTTCTCAATGGAATTTTAACGTTTACACCACGGGGAAGCCTGTTGAAATCGTGATTAGTTTCATCTATAACGTTATATAAAAAAAAAATCCGGTTTCTTGAGATAATAGGGAAACATTGTTTTTTTCCCATTTTCCGCAGCCTCGTACTAATACATTCCACGGCTTAACGGTTTTTTAGGGAACAAAGGCGCTTCAGTCTCTCAGATTCCGTGTGAGAGACTAGACGTACGTGTGCGACCTCTCTCTGGTAAGAGAATTTTCTTAGGTTTAAGATAGATTTATTAATGAAATGTGATTTTCAAAAATAAAATTCACTAGGCAACAAATTTCAACTATTTTGTTTTTGGTAACAGACACGTGAACCACTGGGCCGGTATCCCAAAAAGAGATCATAGTTAAGAAAGTTTATCATAGCTGGAAAAAATGGCCCATTTTTGTCACAACTGGCTGGCGGATATCATAAATTGTTGGGGGGACGACTATCAAAAACCCGGGCGGCGGGAGGCTAAGAGGGGGTTCACCGAGTTCTAGCGCGACTTATGATAACGGCTCCGCGACTATGATAAACTTTCCCGCGTCAACTGGCCGAAGAACCCCCACAACACGCCCTCAACCAAGGAATTATCGCCAACGAAGAGACGTATTTAACGATCTTAGTGATGCAGAGCTGATAAGAAGATATCGTTTAGATCGTGAGGGAATTTTGTTCGTAACAAAACCTTGAAACGGGCAGCGTGGAGAGTGAAAACTATGAGGAACAATCCACTCACCCCAGAACTGAAATTTATCATTACACTGGGGTATCTTGCCACTGGAAAACCCAAATTTGTGCAGCAGCGATGCCCTTTTGGCCCCTTTCACACCCCTCAATCAGCAAAGCCATCAGCCCAGACAATAGACGCCCTCTGTGTATTAACATTATGAGAAGATTCATCCGCTTCCCCACCACCCAAAGATTTTATAGTAGAACAGAACAAGGCAGATTTTTTTTAACATCTCAAGATTCCCGCATGTTTTGGTGCCGTAGATGGGGACATATGTAAGAATTGTGGCACCAAAAGAAAATGAAGAGGTCTTTTTTAACCGCAAAGGATATCACAGCAGCATCAATGTGCAAGTGGTTTTCGATGCAAAGTGCAAACTATTGGATACCCTTGCCAAGTGGCAGGGCTCAGTGCACGATTCACGCACGCTTTCCTGAATGACAGTGGCGTGACACACTGTTTGAGAGAGGATATACGCCCGCAGGATGTCACTTGCTTGGAGATCGTGGTATGGAGGCAGACATGGCTCCTGACACCAAATACCTGCGACCACGGCCCCGGACATCAGTCACGCTACAACATGGGATGTACTGATTTTGTTTTTTATTATATGTCACTGACATCAAACTTGCAAATCTAACCAATTTTTCCTATCCTATACCGAACAAAAATGTACTAAACCGTACCTCAAACGCAATTTTACTTTTGTCTATTATATTTTTTATGGTCAAAATGACCTAAGGAGCCACGCCTCTGCCCCCCCCCTTCTACTCAAGTCAGCTTTATTGGTGCATTCCTCATATCATCACTATCAATCACAAAAATCTTCACTACTTAACAGCGGCGTGACCACTGGACAGAGCAATCTTCACTACAAAAGGGTGACAAATCAGAAATCCCTCTGTAGTGAAGATTGCTGGTCCAGTGGGGCACGTGCTGTTAAGTAGTGAAGATATTGTGATTGCTAGTAAAGTTACGAGGACTGCCCCAATCAGCTGCCCCGTAGAACATAAGAACATAAGAAAATAAATAAAGCTACAAGAGGCCGCGAGGCCTTACACATGGTAGTTCCTGTCACCTAACACTACCTACATCCACCTTTCATCCCCATCCCTGAACCTATCCAGCCCTCTTTAAAGCTCCCTAATGACTCTGCACTAACTACTTGTCTACTGAGTCCATTCCATTCATTCACCACCCTATTAGTGAACCAGTTTTTCCCTATTTCCTTTCTAAAAACTTTTCCAGCTTGAATCCATTACTTTTTTAATCCTAAACCATTAATTTTTATTAGAATAGAAGGGAGGCAGGGGGCGTGGCTTCCCTTTCGCATTTGACCTTAATACAAAAAATAAGACTATAACTCATGGGTTTTCTTTATTTTTAAACGCCCACAAGAAGGGCACGCTGCAAATTTTGGAACGAGGGATAGGGCAACTCAAACGGCGTTTCCACGTCCTACACAGTGAAATAAGAGTTAAACCCCCCCCCCCTCTAAAGGTCTGCAAGATCATACATGTATTGCGGCATGCTCCACAACATATGCAAGACAGAAATATCAACTTCCTGTGGATGAGGAGTATGATGTTGTTGGGGAAGCTGAGGATGATGTGGGCAAGACGTGCGTAGTGCGAGCACCCCGAGCAGTGCCATCCCTCAGGCTGTACGTTGCAATGCCCGCTCGCTTGTATCGAGATGACTTCAGCTACTTTCATTTCAGGTACGTTGCTACACAATAAGTTCATAAACCCAAAATACACAGCCAATGGAAAATGTCCCAAAAGTATTGGGAGGTACCTTAAACCTTTGATAATGACTACCATAAAATGCAAGAGAGGTTGTTTAATCAACCTTGAAATTTAATGGGTTTTTAAATGATGGTTTTTTATTAAGTAAATCACGTAAATTCAAAACACTAAGCACCATTCCTCTACAGCATTATTTTTTCTTTTGCAGCAATGAAGTCTGAAACATCCTCCTCTTTTAGACATGCAACAGTGCATATAAAGGTATTGCTTCACAACTTCCTCTATTTTTTTTTTCTCCAGTATATCATACCTTAGAGCTAACTATATAATTTTAAACATTGGGGTATGGGGTTGTTAGGGGAAAAATGAAGTATCTGAAGACTTATCATTTATTTCCTTATTGAAACTAGACAAGTTGTCTGTTATGAGAAGACTTAAGAAAATGGGTTCTGCCATCTTTTTGGAGTAATAAAAGGTTAAAGATGGGGGTATACGCTATGCTGCGCGTGGCCTTCGGTGTCATCTCCGTAGCATTAGCCCTTTGAGCCTGTGGTGGGTGGGTGAGGACCCGTTCCTACTCTACCCAATAATTCCTACCCAAAAAACTTAATAAAATCTTAAAAGAAAAAAAAAGGCTACGAAGGCTATGCACGGTGTGTTTGCCTATAATGACACCAACAAAAAGCCATATGGCAAAGGCAAGGGGAAATAGACATCATTGGTGCTATGTGCCCATGTGCACTAACACTGGCAGGTCAACACCAGGGAAGATATTCATCAATTCCCAAAGATTATAAGATAAGGAAGCATAGTGGCTTGGCTAAGCCGATTGTGTTGTGGTTTGATGTATACACTCGGGCCTGCTCGTTTCCCAAGCCTGGTGTAACACTATTGCTTCCTTATCTTGTAATCTTTGGAAATTATGATGCATATCTTCCCTGGTGTTGACCTGCCAGTGTTAGTGCACATTGGCACATAGCACCAATGATGTATATTTCCCCTTGCCTTTACCATATGGCTTTGCTGGTGTCATTATTGGTAAACACACCGTACACAGCTTCGTAGCCTCCCGCAACCTTACGACTCGTGACACCGACCATGTCTTAGCTTTTGAAGTCACGTGACATTAAGGCAAACTTAAACCCTTTATTTGTATATATTCCTTGCCTTTTTTCTTTGAAATGATGTTTATAATAATTTTTAACAGTTTAGGAAAAATTGTGTGAGGCAACTTGTCCATTATTGCACATCAAAAAAAAAAATATATATACAGTCGGCGCATCTCGACGTGATCGTGGTGGGTCGCGTGTGGCCAACTTGGGTGACTCATTTTTATTTAGTCACTGTCCGCCACATATAAGCCGCGCGTGAAATAATGACTACAGGGAGGTCCCGTTATACGAGCATTCGATATACGAGAATCCGATGATACGAGATGTGTAAATTAGGGTCTATTTTCAATATATGAGATCGAAAATCCAATGTTACGACATTCAAACAGGTGAGTAAAATTACCAAGTTATTTACTTAAGTAAATTACAAGTTATTTACTAAAATTATAAACATTTACTGACTACATATATGATTTTACCTAAGGTTGTACGATAATCAATCTGAAAATAACGTGCAGACTGGCCAACGACTGCTCGAGACTGGTATTAGCAGAGGTAGGAAGTCTCCAGGCTCGCTTATTATTGTTTGGTATGCTATGAAATATCATTTTTCTAGGTGAATGTAGACATATGATTGCATTTGGATGGATATCATTCATATATATGAGTAAAGAGATGAAATACAAGCAAGGGACTCATCCACGTCTGGCAGCACGGTCTTTGGTAGCAGCAGCAGCAGCATGAGCCAGCCCATGAAGCCCGTGAGGTGGATATCAACACCACTAGACCAAGGGAGATAGATGTCTTAGGTAATATTTAGTAGGGGAGCGAGAACCCCTTGAGGAATCCTATGATCCCTGGTGATATCCTATGGTGATGTCACAGGCGTGGGAGCTGACTGTCTTCAGGAAGGCACAGGTGAGGCGGATGACGGCGGGTTTTTACTCAAAAGTTTTGAGTGGCGGCGCCGCTGGAGCCGCCACAGTAGGTTTGGGCAGGATTAAACGTCTTATTACTCGTTATTATAAAACTTAGTGATTATGGTGTGATGTTATATACACGTGTCATTATCAATATCAATGTAGCACCGTGTTTCACCTTAAATAAGGGTGATTTAAAGATATGATGAGGCGCGACTGGCGACTGGCGGGGCAGAGTGATGGAGAAAAATTCTTGCCGCGGGGCCGCCCCATGACACGAATATTCACTATTTCAACCCCCATACACACCTTCAACCACCAAAACACTAGCAACACAGGCTCCTTACTTATATATCTTACTATCTGATACATTAAAACTCCTTAAAACGCAAGCATTCCAAATAAAACGAGAATTAGTTTGAGATGACGGGGACAAGGCGGAGAGAGGCAGTCTGGCATGCCATTCTTGCCCGGAAATGTCTCGCTGACTTGTGATTGGTCGAGAAGTTTTAAAAACAGTTTGTCATTGGCTGGTGACTGATGATGAGCTTGATGAAATCATTTATGTTTTGTTTAATTAATGTACAGTTATGTTATTTTGTGTGCTATTTTCTCTTTCAGAATGGTTTTTCTACAGAACAGGTAGCACAGTGTAGGTAATATAGACGCTGTGTGTTTGTTATAGTTCATTTTAGCTTGAAAAACATTGTTTTTGTTTTGTTTTTTTTAATTGATGGGGTCCTGGAACCAAACCTATATTTTACCATTAGTTATGTGTTTCGTTATACGAGATTTCGCTTACGAGTATGCAGGTGGAACCTAACTGCTCATATCTTCGGACCTCCGATCTGCTCCTGTAATGGTCTACAATTTTTATAGCTCACGAGAGTGTAAAAAGAACATTGTAAGATTCCCCGCCTCTGGATGAAAATCTAGGTCCTCTCTGTTTCTTGTCGCAGTCCTTCCCTAGCACGTTTGGGAGACGCAAGTCTTTCTGCGCCATACTTGACATCCCAAATCAAATGGGAGAGCATTCTTCTGCTCCAGAGCAAGGGATCAGCAGAAGTGGAACCACGGGTTAGCAGCAGCTGCTATTGAGGAGCTATGGCAGAAGCAGGGTCTTGTCAGGTGGGGGCAGGATAGGAGCGACGGTGACGTCAGGAGAGAGGCTGTGTGGAAGCAGCCCCAAAAAAAGATTGTCTTGTCTTAGGCGCCATACGACAGATAGGTATGGGTGTCGCTAGAACTAGCTGGCTAGGTCACTGGGGACTCAGTGTTCAAAACTGGGCGTAGTTCTTTCCACACTCCTGACGAATGGCTGAGGATATGCAACTTGGCCCTGCCCGTTAGAATGGTGCATGACTTCAGAAATAACGCCAGAAAGGGCTAGGAGCAAATAATAATAAGCTTCATAAAAACCTAACCAAAACAGACGCCACTTAGGCAGAAACCCCTAGCTACCTGACGGGGATGGTAACTTGGTCCAGCCACTATCCTACAAGCGTCAGGGAGGGCTAAACTGGCCCGACGTCTAAAACGGCGTCGTCCAGCCCTACGGCTGCCCACCTCTCGGGACTAACCCAGACCTAAATTAAGGAGTTCGCTGGCGGCCCCTCTCCACAGGACTTGTCCAGTACCCCTCTAGGGCCCCCTCATGTATGAAATGGCCTAGCCGCCAACCTTCCATAGGGTTCGCCCTTGGGGTCTGTGAAGCTACTCTAACCAAGGGCAAGACGGCTTTCTGGCAGAAAAACTCGTGAAACACCAGCAGCAAAACTTTTCCCCACGGTTGGGGGGGAACATTTGTAGGCTGGATAAGCGCTGTGACAGAGCGACGAGCAGTTGCTCTCGCCACCAGACGGCCTCGTGGAAGACTGAAAGGTTTGATACGGGTTGTTGGAACTCTTTGTAGCCGACATTATCGTACCGAGCACACCAAAACTATTTTCAGATATTTGTTTTGTTAAATTTTCAGATAGATTATCGTACAAACCTATCTAAAATATATATAGTCAGTAGATAACTATATACATCATTGTGAATTCGCATTCCACATATAAAAATATTTTCTTTTTTACCAAAATATAATATAAAATATATAATATATATAGACACAAAAATTCCATGTTGTTTATATTTTTTACAAAACAAATGAAATTATAAACAAAAAATATTTAGTAACACATATAATGACTCAATGACGCTGAACTCGAAAACCTCTACATAACTATCATCCTCAAACGAAAGAGGAATTCCTGTTCCTCCTCTATTCATCTCTTTTATCCCCTGTGTCCCAGCTTGCGCTTATAATGTATTCATGTGTGTCAGTTTGGCATTGACTTATCATAATCATCTGAGGGATTAAAGTAACACAATATACCTTTTCCCTTAAGCCATGTCACACAACGGACACTTTTTCCGCCACTTTTTGGTAGCCAAAAGCGTTATCAGGCCATCCATTTGAACGCCTGATACCTGTGTGGTATAATGAGCGGGTCCAGTAGGATATGCGTCTACTTTCAATCTGCGCATGGGCCAGAGGAACTGCTCTCGTGTCGACCGATGGCCATAAACAAGGCGTGCGCCCTAACCTAACCTTAACCTAACCTAAGTTTTGTCTAACCTTTACCTAACCTATCGTCTGCCGAAAAGGGAGAGAGCCCTGGAGTATGCCTCCGGCTCCGGCCATGGGGTGAGGCACGACCTGGTAAAGCTCTTGCCTCTCCACGCGGCTGGATGGATGAAATGAAAAGGATACTCGTACATCTAGCGCGCGGCTATGGCATCGGCTCGACACGAGAGCACAGTCCCTCTGGCGCATGCGCAGATTGGAAGGTAGACGCATTATCCTCTGGACGCATCGTTATACCACAATGGCAAAAGTGGCGCGTGGTTTTGCACACGGCGTTTCGGCTACGAGCAACTTCCTACCAGAGTAGCGAGATTCTACTTCTTATATCTACCTTCTCTGGGTTCTACTTGGCCTGCGGATAAAAATGTCCTTCCCTCTTCACATTTCCATTGATAACCATAAATAAACTACTAACTAACTCCAAAACCTTACTTGTAAATCAGTAACAAATAACACGCATTCATATTATCCGTTTCTAAAAACCCACGCAAGCCTATTACAAATATGTTTATATCCCCCATTTTCCGTCATAAATTCCTCATCAAGCAACTCAAAACGTAACTAAATATCTAAATCATACTAAAAATGTCCTCTAAAATCTAAAAAAATAAACAACGGCCAATGTACCATACATACCGTGTCTTTGTATATAGAGAGAGTAAAAAACCTATTTATTTTTCTCCTACCCTACTCTATCAACACTTTAGTTTTTCCTCCTCTCATCTTTTATTTTTTTCCTATAGATCTACATTGATATTACTATTACTAATACAAAAATTACAGCTATATCCCTAATATACAACAAAAACACTACTGAGGGTTATTTTCCCTATGATACAGACAGGCACTTATTTTCCCTAAACATTCACATAGAAATGCTATCTATCCGATCTCTTGACCAACCGCCAAGATTGGTAATTTTCCTATTTTATTTCTGGATTAATCTGAAATTACGATACATATTTCACAATCGCAAAGACACTAACAGCTTAGTTCTGCAAATTTCAAATACAAAGTCAGTTTGCCAGTTTTGGGTTATTGCAAATGACGCAATCGAACAAGTCTGCCTGAGCAAAAATTGAACTTCGGATTCTTTTCTTATCAGAAAACATCAACTTGCCAATGTCTTTTCATGTTGGAGACGCCTTACTAGACCTCTGTTAAAGCAATGTTTCCTGATGTGTACGTCTATAAAAAGAATGTAAAGCTAGGGGAAAGCCAAAGAGCCTACAAACATGATAAGAAAAGTGTTTTTGGAGAAGCAATTTTGGTACTGCCCTTTTCGGAATTTTTTATTACGCCGAAAGGCTTTTTTTTTTCTGTCAATGTAGATGATACGACGAAGGTCCGCACAACACACACAGTTCGTTCCACAAAACAATTGTGCGTATCAGACAATATTTTGAGAAAGGTAGATTGAAAACTCTTTCGTATATTATGATAGAGGTTAATGTAGTTTCAGCTGTAAGACTGTTCAATGCTATGAAAGATTTTTCATATACAAAGACCCATTCATATTAAGAACAATTCATTGTTGGGTTTTTGTTCTGACACACTACAATGTGGATGCTGGAAGCTAACCATTCAGTAGCTACATTATTAAAGATATTTGCCCTACTGTCAATGTCAAATATTCATGCCACATGATTCATCTCGTGAATCAATGCGTGCCATATTCAACAGGCATTTCCAAGGAGTTTCAATTTTTTTTTTATTATTGGAACCTCTTTAAAATCCTCCAGGCCAAACCATTTGGTTGTCTGTGCAGAACATGTGGTGAACAAGATTGTTGTTAGACAACCAGTTGGGTTGCATTGGAGATGTAATTTCACAAAATTGGACATTTAGTAACCCAACCCATGTATAGTGATTATATGATATGTAATTATTATATGATTGTTACTTGCCTTTAAAAAAAAAAACTTAGCCCGAGCCTACCTTGAATTTCTGCCATAACAGCTTGTAGTCAGCTTCACACCGTGTCATGCCGTGGAATTGCGTGCCAAAATGCGATTTTAGTAAAAAAAATTGTTTATTAACATGCCATCTATAGGGTGTTTAATAAATAAACTGAAAAACTTGGGTGGCACTGACTTTAGCTTTTGGATTTGGGTTTTTGTGGGGGTCCTTAAACGGGTGTACTGACTGTGTCGTTTCGCAGTTTATCGCCCGAAAATGGAAAAGCGCTAATATTGGTTTATAACTATTTTAATTTTATTTCTTAAAAATATTAATCGAAAAATTATGAAAAAAAACAAAATCTGGGTGTTTTCCTTCCTTTCCTCATTCTCATATTCATTTATGTAACCAAATATTTAGTTGATATCTGGAATCATTATTGACTGGATTACAAAATCTGTTATTTGTATACATGCAGAATAGTGAACCACGATAATATGCCGCGCCGTCTCTGAAACTAGGTTAGAGTTTGTCCCATTTCAAGCAACCTTTGATTGTCTTCCTACTATATAAAACACTTTCTAACAAAATATTGTACAATAAATGAAAATGCCTTGGCCCTAATCGATGATAGTCACGTAGCAACTATTTTTATGAAGTATTTTCTTTCCCGATAGTATCCAATGCAGAAAAATGAGAAGTCATCCGTGGACTGAAGATTATTAACAACCTCAGCAACCAGTTAGTGTTCAGGATTTGTTTTTCTTTTGCTACATTATTTAGGCATATCTATGATATTTCACGATATTTGTGTATGTGTCTCTCATCTCTCTCTCCTCTTCCTCTCTCTCCTCTCTCTCTCTCTCTCTCTCTCTCTCTCTCTCTCTCTCTCTCTCTATAATATATAGATAGATATTATATATTATCTATATATCTATATATTATTATATTATATATATGTATATAGATGAAAGACAACGCCAAATGTATGATAAAACATGTAAATATTCATGACATGACTTCATAACACTGATAACAACTAAGAAAATAAAAATATACTTTTCTGTAATCATCACACATTCTACCACCTTTACCACAGTAATTACTCCACTCAACATCTAGATGAATACTAACAATGACTAAATGAATGTAAAATCTTCAATTATCTTATGGGGTCATTTGCTGATCTTTAATACATTGGCTAACTGATTGGCTAACATGTCATCTTCGTCACAATACTGTAGTCATTTCACTTTCCACATTCGTTGCATTTTGCATCTGCATGTGCATGGCAGGCGATTTTTATGGCGATGAACAGTTCACTTTCCTCTTTGCACGCACCTTTGCCATCCACACCTAACAGTTCAAGTACTGCACGTGTGCTGGCTTTTCGAGACTTGTGACTGGGTATAAAGTTTTTGGTCGTCATTAGTTTTCCATACATTGCCCTCTGGGAGCATGTTCTTTGGCTTGGTCTTGGTAGGTTTTTGTCTCTTTTGGACATTAGGTTGGCCCGTTGTATGTGAAGGTTTCAGATCGTGCTTCGCGTCGTGGAAGCTTTTCACCCTCCGAGTTTCTTACCTTGAACAGCTCCCATCGAGATATTCTTGGCAATGTTGACGCACAAACTTTTGCTGGAGTAATACACTGCAGACGAGTCTCGACATTGACAACATCAGCTTCAGGAAGACTGTCTGAACATCCAAAGATCTGGAAGTCTTTATATCTTGCTGCTCGAAGGTAGTTGCAGGACTTGGTTATCCACGCTTTCTTCGATATACTGGAAGAACTTTCGCACCCCAATCCGCGCCATTGAAGTTGTGCAGTCCTATCAAAGCCTCTGACTCCTCCGTGCCATCGCGTGCACCTCTCTTTGATGTCAATTTGTCCGGAAGAGCTTCGCTCTGCCCGTTAACATCTTCATTGTCCTGGGATGGTGTGGGTTGGGCACAAGATCCTATCAACAACAAGACACCTTGTCTGGGGACCACACATCACATTCCTCGCGTTTGACGTCCTTGTCTTGCTGCATCGATGCATGAAGTCGGTATCTGTGTCAGCTTCCTCGTGATTGTGATGACATATTCTGACTGGATTGGATGATGTTTGGCATTGCTGTAGGCTGATACACAACAACAAGCCCTTTGTTACTCCCAGAGAAATGCTTCAGCATCGTTTTCCGCAAGAAATTCTGTGAGCTGGGACTTGGGTGTCTTACATGAGATAGCAGAAGCTTCATAGGAAATTGCGTTATGTTTCATCGCAGTCTTGTATTATGAACTTCACTGGTTGTGCTGAGCCTGCTCGCTTGGAACGTGTTTTTTTCTTTCATAGATCCCGTTATATACGGTCCGAAGATGATTCGTCCGAGGTCGTCTGAATGGTCGGAGCTATCCACACTAACCTCATTTTCAGTCAAAGTTTACAGAACCATCATTACATCTTTCATACTTTAGAACAGCACCAGCGAGAGCGAACTTTGAACTGCATTTACGTTTCAATGTCACACATATGCTTGGTGATATTTCATCGACCCCAGGACAATCAAATCCTGAGGAATAGCAGTGGCGTTTCAACATTTCGTAAACAATCTCTGTGATACCACATTTCATATGCAGGCGGCATCACCAACTTCATGCAACAGTACAGGTTTTGGCTCGGAACTTTGTCGTCACGTGTGGTTTCGCTTTTAATGTTCCACCAAACCGGGTCCCCATCGTATCTGTCAGGAACAAGATGCAACGCTCCATCTGTCGGATTATCACAGAGAAAACGCACAGGACTTGGTCTTTGGCTCCATTGGGCGACACTGCGAACATGTCTGACAGAATCCTCATCATGTGCCAAGGATGGACGTCCGAGTTTTTAGCTGGTCGCATTTGGTGATTCACTAGATGACTGTTTCACAAAATCTCTTTTCGGCTTCTCCAGCATACCTTTGTGCACTACGAGTTTTGTACAGTCTTTGTTGTATGGATTGTTTTCCGTATCAGATGCAGACCACTTTACAGATTTTCAGCCAGAGGTGCATACTGCGTTTCTCCATACTGTGCTCGCTTCCGCAAGTTCTTTATGTTACCATAGAATCTGATGGTACATTCTGTAGAAAAACAAAGGTGTAGCCCTTCCGCTTGCCTTTATCGCAAATGATGCAGGTGAGTGAGTTCAGTGTCACGTCCGTTATATTGAATATCAACATGCCTCGCTTCGAAACGGGTGAACTTCTTCATAAGTGCATATCTTGGAAATACATAAACAATTATCAAGTTAAAATATATCCCACATCCGTTCGACATTCAAGATCAATATGGTGTAAGTCACATATAGCTAATTTGGCATCATCACTGGAAAAAAAAAAGAACATTTAATCTCTTAGCCCTAGTCCACAAATTGCTAAAGAAAAGATTGGACTCGATTCGACGTGGTTTCGACTCGAGATAAAATTTTTTTCTCAACGACAATGACTGCATAGAACATTATTAAATTTATCTGTAATCATTAGCTTTGTGAGTTATTTGTTTCGCATCCAGTTAATTAGATCAGTTTCTTATTATAGGTGCTGACAATCCGTAGCCTAGTTCAGAGACGGCCGGATATCTTTGTTCACCGACTCTGCATGTACAATACCATATTTGTTAATCTCAATAATTATTCCAGATATCAACTAATATTTGGTACTAAATGCATATATGGAGGAAACCCTGATTTTTTTTTCATAAGTTCCTTATTAATATTTTGAGATAAAAATAGTGTATATCAATACTTAGCGCTTTCATTTCGGGCGAATAACTGCGAAATGACGGTAGCCCCCTTTTTAAGCCCCCACAAAACCCAAATTCCCAAAAGTTAAATTGTCACCCAAGTTTTTCTGTCTACTAGACCTAATAGATTTGCATTTAAACAATAAAACCGCGGTTTGGCACCAATCCCACGGGATCACATTTCAGGTACACGGCGAACCTGACTATAACCAATCCATCCATCGGGGTACTGCTACTACATAGCCCCCGTGTGGTGTATGTATCATTTTACGTTATAAAGGGTAGTAAAATTGTGGGTTACGGTGTTTGCACGTTGCACACAGTTGCCGTGCACAAAACTTTTTGCATTTGGCGTCCTAATACGGATAAAAGAGCGGATTTGGAACGCGTATTAGGCGGATTTTGAGCACTACAACTTTGCTGCTGTGACTTTTCCCGTATCTATACCGGGAAGTGTTTATAAAAAAAAAACTTCAAAACTGTTCTTTTGACTGGCAGTGTTCTGTGAAAAAATATATAGAAAATTATTATTGTTCTTCGCATTGATATACATTGTATTGAGATAATTTTTACGTCTGTAGGACAATAAAACTCGACCAAATTTGTGGCAGCTGAAATGTTCAGAAAAACTGCCTTTAATTGCGTTTTACCACTTTTTTACTATGACACTATTGACTCCTAGACCAAAATGAATGAATACTTTTTGTTAAGCTCAACGAGCTCTACCCTAAGCATCTATCCGTTTCTTTTTGCTTATACGATTTGTATAGATATAATTTTTTTATATTTTGCGCAGCTTTGTGCCGTCATAACCAGTCAGCTTATTGATGCACATACATCTATCTTTTATCCGTCTAAACAGTATTGTTGTGTCTTGGTGGAAAGCGGTCCTGCAGGAATCGTATTCCCTTTGAAAATGTTACATTTCTTATCCGCAAGAGTTTAACTCATGTATGCCAATTTCCTTTGATTTCTGGAATATTTCTTTTCGAGTAATATTCCTTAAAAACAACTTAATCGGTCATTTAATCATGAGATTTAAATCTGCTTTACCACAGGGAAGCCTTTGAAATCTGGATTTTTTCTACTCCATAAGTTTTTCTCGGTGGCTAGATACGGGTTTCTGAGATATTATGAAACATTGCTTCCCCCATTTTTCCGCAGCATCGTATACATTCCCACGGCTAACGTTTTTTTTTTTTACCGAACAATGGGTGGTCCTACTAGATACGTCAACACGCCGTCACACCTCCAATATACATTTTAAATCGACAAATAGGCATAGACTGTAAAGTATGGGCTAAAAGAGAATTACATTGTTTGAGGTTTCATTTCTTTTATGAAAATGGTTTAATTCACGCGAAAAAAATGATCTCTAAGCAGCATGCTGTTGGCCGCCCATCTTGCTTCTCACGTAGCTTGGACTGTACCATTACATGTATGGGTGTGCAGGTAATGCAATGATCATGCCAACAGAGGGCGCCTTGCGTGCAGCTGATGCTGGGTGGTGGATGGTGCACATGATGCATAAACATGAGTTGTGATATTTCAAATTTATTTAAAGTAATAAGTCATGCATTTTATTGAAAGGTACACTTTGCCACAGGCCTATTTGAGTGGAAAAATGTAGTATACAGACCAAGCACTTCAGCGTTGTTGTGCATGAGTCTATCCATTTGTTATGGAGATTTTTTTATATTTTAATAGAAGAGGTTTGGATTGGATCGGGACATGAATTTTCTGATGGCTCATAGGTCTTTGGTAATACATTTGTAATTGATAATTATAATTTTTTTTTTTAACTGACTAGGATTATTGTTGCTGGGACCACGTTCCCCTCCCCCGAAGCCAGGCTGGCTGTCCGGTTGGCCAATCATGGCAATGCCATCGATGTTTAGAAAAAACAATTAAAACTACTAAGTACATAGTTGAGTTGAGGCTAATAAAGTAATAAAGTTGGGCCTCATTTTCCCCCCTTTTCATTAATTCTTGTCCTAACTAAGAATAAGAAATGAGAAATAAGAAGAACAAGAAATCAAAATTTTTGACTCATCACTGTCATAGAAAGGCGGATATAATGAAGACTTCCAGATTTTTCATCCGAAAAGTATGAAAGATAAATTAGTGGTTAGATCTTGAATTAATAAGAGCCACAATAGGGATAAGAGTAAGTAAAAGTCCTTGTGCCAAGAAGGAGAGGGGGCCATATTATTCACAAGTCTAGAAATTCGAGTGAACCATGAAATAAAGGGTAGAATATAGCAACAGGAGCAATATTGCGACGGTCCTTAAGAGAGACAAACGCTATTTGATAATATTATAGAGTGTTTAATTCCCTGTTGGTTATATGGTATAATGTCCATAACGGCACAAGGACTAAAAATAGTTGAACATTTGACTGGTTTCCATTGCCTGACGCCATGACCATGCCTCACCCACCACAAGGCTTTACAGTCCCGAGGGAAATATATTTTTTTAGAATGGTATTTTGCATTGAGGAATGTGAAAATGAGTCAGAAAGTAAACATGGCTACAAAAAAATATTTCATGATTGTCTCGATAAGAAACATGCTAGGTGGTGCTAGTCACCTTTTCTTATTTTTCTAGATATTCAAATTAACTGGAACCTCATTCATCATATTTACAAAGTATATACAAGAATCGGACAACCAATTTTGATGGAGCTTAGAAGGAAGATTGAATATGCATGCATGCAAGGTGTGTGCGAGCATGGATGGATGCATGTGGTGCAGGGATGGATCATGTGGTGCAGGATGGATGCATGGGGGTGCAGGGCTGGATGCTGTGGTGCAGGGATGGATGCATGTGGGCAGGGATGGATGCATGTGGTGCAGGGATGGGTGCATGTGGTGGGCATTATGCCTGCATGTGTTCAGGGATGGAATGCAGTGGTGCAGGGATGGATGCATGTGGTGCAGGATGGATTCATGTGGTGCAGGGATGGATGCATGTTGGTGCAGGGATGGATGCATGTGGTGCAGGAATGGATGCATGGGGTGCAGGGATGATTGCAATGTGGTGCAGGGATGGATGCATGTGGTGCAGGATGGATGCATGTGGTGCATGGATGGATGCATGTGGTGCATGGATGGATTCATTTGGTGCATTGATGGATTCAGTGTGTGCATGGATGGATGCATGTGGTGGCGGGATGGGATTGCTGTGGTGCTGGATGGATGCATGGGTGCAGGATGGATGCATGTGGTGCATGGATGGATTCATGTGGTGCATGGATGGATTTTGTGGTGCATGGATGGAGGGATGTGGTGCATGCATGCAAGTGTAATTCACCTCTAGTCGTGAGCACGACTGTACACATGCTGGCCAGCGTTTACCGTCTTGTGAGAGAGCTTAAAGCTCATAGACTGATCTTTGGGTAAGCTGGGGCCTCACATACCACACACCCCATCCTATTCATCAAAGGGCACATTAACTGCGTTTCGTTTCCTGGGAAGTTGTTGACCAAACCTGTGAACCTGTGCGTGTCAAGCAGCACCCAGAGACTTTACCTCTGCATCATGCGTGAAGTTGTATTAATCAATAAGTATATATCTTGTACGATATTCGGATTCCACATACGCGGAACATCTACTACATCTATACTCTATCTGGTATCGGATTATTCGCATCTACATACGCAATGCGCGTTTGTGATAAATACAAACTTGCGCATTTGTGATTACATAAATATCTTTCTGTCATCTTGTCGCATCTGCCCACACGAGAGGATGTGGCGATTACAAGACATAGCAGAGCTTGGCTACTCTAAGAAGAAAATGGATGCACTTACTTTAATCAGCTGCAAAAATATTCCTTAACTTGAATTAATTTCATTCCAAATTACAAAACAATGTCAAGAATATACAGAAAGGCAGGAGGAGGGACATCATTTTTTATCTTGCCTTAGGTCAATTATTTACTTTTAATATTAATTCTTAAAAAAAAAATCATGCATTTTTCTGCACCTCTCATTTACAAAAACGTTTTGAACCTAGTAAGTGAATGTGGTGGGGTCTCATATACTCAGAATTCCTGCTCAAAATAATTTGCATCCGCATCGCGATTTTAGTCCTTTACACATCTGCATTCGCCAAAAAAAAATTGAATACATGCATTCACCATCGCAATTTAAAACAGTTTATATCTACATCCTCATTTTTTAACAGCCGATACAGTCTCTAATATATAATGATAGGTCAATGCAGCTGCCTGTGTGGTACAGTCATAAAGTCTGTTACTCTTGCTTGATGCCCGCAGGTTTAAATCACGTGGTACCAGCTCGGAATATTTCCTTGGTAACGTGACCGTACTATCAAGTGAAACATTCATCTCCATCTTCACTGTATTCCTAGCACTACTGAATCTTCACTTCAGCTTGCCTAATACATCTTCCATTGCAATCTTCAGGGGTCCTAGCACTGTTGCTTCAGGCCACCGCCCAACATAACAGTTCTTCAGTCCCTGCCC
>JACEEZ010006498.1:0-51460 GCA_016584305.1 Chionoecetes opilio | reverse complement strand
ACCGTCAGCCGAGGCCACACAGCTCCTTGATGCCACAGTGACCACTCCTGTGGTGATATAATAATAATTGATGAAGAGGAGGAAAAGCACCGTAAGACGAAGAGCGAGATGGAGCTTCAAGTATTAGGGCTACAAGTTCGTGTTGAAGCAGCCCGAGAAAGAGCGGAGCTGACCTGTGGCCTCTCTTCAGGGCCCTTGGGGAGCCACTGGGCGCTGGGGCCGGACACTAGCGGCGGGCCTGGGGCGGAGGTGAAACTCTACGCTGCTACAACGCCTTACTAGATACCTCCTTAAGGAGGCTTCCCCTGGGTTTCCCCCCCCCCCCCCGGGACCGGGGGGGGGAAAATTCGGGGGGGCTGCGTTATTGCAGCCCTGCTGTTCTCATGTACTGCATATTTAGTAATAACATGTCCATTAATACCATTGTGTTGTTATAAGATAATGTAATGCTCCATTACTAGTAAACATTATGATTAAATCATTCAAAATGTCACCGAGCGGCAATCGCCTGCCATGGTGAAATTACTGGCCGCGCTAATTTTTCTAACTTCATCTCACGTCTAAAGGAAGCTTCAAAAAGCATATGGTTATAGAATATTTTGTGCTTAGAATTACATGTTCTTTCACCTGTATCAATATTTGCATAAACTCGTGTTACACCCTGTATACTGTAAAAAATATATTAAGCTTTGATACTCGAGGCGAGTAATTTGCATTAAATTGCTATTACAGAACGTTCCATCGTAATGCATGTCATCCATACAATTCGTAGAACAACAGAAGAACCATATTTTTTGGTATTCAGATGCGGTGCATCAATATTTATCGCGAAATTGATTTATGAAAATATTAGTCGCGGAGCCAAAACACAAGTAGACCAACCTTTGAGTTAAAACTGCCAGCGACCACTGGCATTTCTCGAGTTTCAGTTCATTGGAATTGGTTAGCTTAGACCAAGTTAACAAAGGTAGGAGTTAGGTTCTATTAAGTTAACTCTTATACTGTTTTGATGTGTAAAAGTATAAGCTTAGTAGAGTTTGATTTCAATTCAATCATGTTTCCCCACCGATGCACTACAACGTAAGAAATGGGAGCCACTGTTTAGGTAGACGGAACTCGCTACTTACATAAATGAAGCAGTGCCTTTAGACAAGTCCATCCCCATCGTGCCATCAATGCCTGCGACAGACTCATTCTCCTCCCCCAGTATGTCTGCCACAAGCTCATCTAGTTTGTCGAGTGGAGGAGGACAAGGACCACCACCTAAAAAAATAATCAAAAATTAATTCTACAATCAAAAAAGGCAGAAGAAAAACAATTATAAATTATAATGTCATGTTAGAGGGTATGATGCTCAATCTAACATGACATAATCTTTGCTAGTGCTGTACAGTGTATCAATAAGCAATAAAATCTCCAGCTGCATCTGAAATGTGCAGTTAATCACTATAGATTTCCTTAAATGAATGATTTTTATGCTCATCATTTTGTGTCCTAACTTCTCCATGCAAGAAAATCAATGGGGTTGAAGTAAGTCTTGTCACTATTGCTATATTTTCAATTGATCATAGAAGCTAATCCTTGCATAGTGACTAGTCTTTGACCAAAGAAAAAGGAAAAAATGGTGATATGATAGTTTTATCTACACCATGGATGTCCTGGTAAATTTCCAGTAATGCACCCGTCTCAAGCGTGTGGGCCATTGACTTTGGGCGAAATGTACATTTTTGTTTCCCACAGCATCCTGCTAATTTCTCTTACGATACAATTTTCTTAAGTTACAATTTGATGTATTTAAAAACAAGAGCGGGATGCTGAGAAACAAAAGAATAGGTACCAAAGAATGAGCTATGTAGCTACCTTTTAGAACACAAGAGTACTTACCAGTTTTATTTCGGTACTCCTTGTGTTGCTGCAGCCTTGGTCGGGATTTTGAAGAGATGGTAAACCACCGCTTTAGGACCTCCTTCTTGGAACGCCCCCTTCTTGTACTGCTCATTGATGAGATCCGTGATGGTGTCCCATACATCCGTCTTAGCCCGGTTTGAAACTCCGGGCTTTTTGATGTCCTTTCTTAATATATACATATTATCTCTGTATAGCTGGACCAGAAGGAAGGACTCCTCCTCCGTCCAGTTAGCCTTCCTTTGGCGCTTAGGTGTCATCAATGAGGCATCCATCGTAATTTACTAAAAAAAAACTTCGAACTTTTAGACTGTTGACTTCTTGTTTCACCTGAGTTTACATGCTCTTCAACGGGATTACATCTGAAGGATTATTTTCCGGGATGGATTACTATTTTACTCCCTCTGTCACTACACAGCGTGCCAAAGTATTGTTCGCGACATCATAACACAGCGCTTCCATACGGGAATTCAGAAAATGTACTCTATGGCAGCATACTGACTTTCGAGAGAGATATCCTGCATCTGGCAACTCGTTTAAAGCACGGGCAGTCCATCAAGACCGTTGAGGAATTTCAATATGCCACTTGTCAATCATAGACGAAGCATTTTGAAAAGTATCACTTTACTCCCCGCGAGTAATTTGAGCAGACGTGCGCTGGTATTGTTCTCAGTATTTCCATTATGGGTGGCAAGAAAGACCTAACAAAGGACCAAATCAAAGTGATTGTATCCCTATACAAGGCAGAGAGACTATTTGAAGAAATATCAAGGATTGTGGGTGTTACGAGGAGATGTGTGCAGAAATGGGTGAAAAAGTTTCGTGACGATGGCGGGGTGGCGACACCGGAACATAAGAACAGACCAGGGCGAGAACGCAAAACATCACAACGCACACTAAATGTCATGAAGCGTCAAGTGGATGCCCAGCCTCAAATAACAGCAAGAGAATTGAAAGAAAAAAACTCCCAACTGCTCGGGTGTGTGTCTATCAGGACAGTGCAACGGTGCCTTCATGATAACATTGATTTCCGCAGACGCCGCGCTCGCAAGAAACCCCTCACCACCCTTAGGCATCAAGTGCTTAGAGTTGGATTTGCCAAGATAAGATAAGATTTTCATCCTATCTAGACACTTTGCAAGTACCAACTACAAGGTTATTGACTATACAAAGCGCCGCCACGTCAGCACGAACTAGGCGGACTCGAACCGCTGACCGAATGCACAGGGACGTTACACATTGCGAGCTCACGTCTCTACCAACCTAGCCACATTGACGGGCTGGATTTGCCAAGAAATATCTCCACTGGGATATGCCAAAATGGCAGCAAGTGTTGTGGAGCGATGAGTCAATATTTACGGTGTCATGTAATCGTGGCAAATATGTGTACCAGCGACCGAGGAGTGACCCACTGGACCCAAAATTTACATTTTTAAGACCGAAAAACATCCTGATTCATTGATGGTGTGGGGCTGTTTTAGTTATTATGGTGTGGGAAATTTAGTGTTTTTACCAAGAAATGAGAACATGAATCAGAATAATTATTTGGAGCTTTTGTGTGACTTTTTGCATGGGTCATTTGAAATGTGCAACGCTGCCACATTCATGAAGGACGGAGCTCCTTGTCACAGGGCAAAATCTGTTCTGAAATGGCTTCACAACTGCCAAGTGGACTTTATAGAGGACTGGTCACCCAATTCCCCTGATCTGAACCCAATTGAAAATATCTGGTCCTTCATGAAGAGGCGCCTGCAGAACAGGGACATCTCGGACATCGCGAAGCTGCAGGCGGCGATTAGGGAGGAGTGGAATGAATTAAACCCACAAACACTCAGGAACCTTGCTGAATCGCTTCCTTCAAGGCTTGAAAAATGTGTGACATGCAAGGGCAAGCCCATCAACTATTAATTTCTCTGTAAGTATTATAGCTGTTTTGTTTTCTTCATTTGAAGTGTTTTTAATCGCCTGTGGTCTCACGGCGAACAATACTGTGGCGCGCTGTGTATCCTTAATATGTTATTGACATAGGAAAAATATCTAAATCCATAAAACGCAGTCAATAGCCGAATATATCACTTAAAATACTATTTGAAGAAAACAGTACTGCTATATTTAGCAGACGCCTATGATAAACAATTGTGCTAGATTCCAAACTTATGATAAATGGCGTATGATAAAAATTTATCATATCCAAGAGTTATGATAAATGTTTGTCATAGCTATGATTAAGTTTTGGTAATACCGGTCCAGATACTCAGCTAGGAGACTCCTCTGATAGGACCAGAAGGACACCTGACATTAATTGTGATGCTTCCAGCATAGGTGACCTGATCAGCTGGTCAGAAGATGTGTCAGAGCCACCTCTCACCTGCTCTCTAAGCACGTCCGAGGTGAAAAACTTCGTCAACACACCCATGGAGGTGCTCAACTGGCCTTGCCACACACAAAGCATTGAGAGGGTTATTAAAATGGTGACTGAGGCTTCTGCTAAGAAGTTGACGCGTGACGTCGCATGACGCGGCCTTATCTACCCAATCATCATGCTCTCAGCTGTCAGGGAGCCCGATAAATAAATTTAAAGACACTTCAAATGCCGCTGTTGAGGCTTTGAACTAAAATCGGCCCCTTTCGGAAATCGTCCCGCGGACGCTTATTTAACCTACATAACTCTACAAAACTTAACACAAACCATCATAAACCTTACCTAACCTAAACCAGACCTAAACATAACTTAAATATAACTTAACCTAAACCCAAAAATATGTTGCCCGGGGTTGAGCTAAGATCGGCCGATTTCCGAAATAGGGCCGATTTTAGCTCAACACCGCCCCGAAAAGTTACGATAATAATTTCCGCCATATTAGCCTTTCAGCGTAATATTCTCCCGTGAATACTACAGAGACGTACCCAAAGGGTATACCTTGTGCGCTGATACTAGGTTTCGAGTCCCCGCGTGCCCGAAATTGGCATATATGGGCCACTGCTGGCCGCTCCTACCTGCCTGCCGTATTCGTGGCCCGCGGCGGTCCCCTTTTTATAGTGGACGAGAACTGCGCGGTTTGCTCTTTAGGTCAGACAAGACACACTGGGGGACTAACACCTCACTCTGCACCAGTGACACTTGTGTGCAAGGATAGTATAACTTTATAATATCCTTGCTTGTGTGTGTACGTGAGTGTGTACGTCAGACATTTGATATCACCACCACCGACCCCATCATTATAGCCGTAGCGGCCAAACTTGTATGATGAACTATACGTTTTGATTCAAGAAGTCGACCGATATATATATATTTAATATATTAGGTTTGCCCTAATATGAATTTATTACAAGTATAGGTATTGTATGTTAAATATGATATATATGGAGTCAATGATGCAATAAACACATCACATTTCAAACAGGCAAGCATGAAATGGCTCTATAATACACAATAAACATATATATAAAATATAGTGATACAACTTGTAATTTATTGTTTGTTGATGTCTTGTCGCTTCAAATTTCACTCCCTTAGGGAGTTAAGGGTGGTCGGGACCACCCTTAGCCTCGCGGTCCCGTAGCAAGTGAGAAAACGGTTTGAGCATCACCCGTAGAGGCGCTACGAGGTAAAACCCCCTAGGGTATTACTTACGGATCCGTAACTCCTTCGAGCATCTGGCCCCTGGTGAATGACTGACGGTCGCAGCTTTGCCCTCCACCGACCGACCACACAAGTGGCCCGTGTGTAAGGGTACAAGCCACAAAGTACAGTCTAAAAGTATAAAGATAAATGACCAATCTTGGGTGGTCAAGAGATGCTGTAGCATCTCTATGTGATGTGTTTAGGGAAAATAAGTGCTGTATATAGGGAATATAGCTGTATGATTTTGTATAGTAATAGGAATATAGTGTAGATGAGAGGAGAAAAATAAAGATGAGTGGAGGAAAATAAAGTGTTTGGTAGAGTAGGGTAGGATAAATAAATAGGTTTTTACTCTATATATACAAGACACGTGCATGATATGGTACATGCGTGTTATTTAGATATTTTTACGTATGATTTAGATATATAGTTAAGTTTTGAGTTGTTGATGAGAAGTAATGACGGAAAATGTTGATAAAAACAGATATTTAATAGGCTGCGTGTGTCTTTACTACAGAAACGGGGATGCCGGAAAGTATCGCTCGTGTGACACGGCCTTACACATCATAACATCAGCTGTTTTAATCGTTTGTGGGGATCAGTCACTCTACCTCCGTAGTTTGACTTCAGAAAATATTAGGCAATGGAAAAGACTGGTGCAAGGAAACCTAAATAAATCTAGAAAGAAAAGAGGCGAACTCTCAAAAGAAGACGAGTCTCCCCCAAGAAAACAACGCTTCAGATCTAAATGGCTGAAGGTAAGTCACTTAGCGTGTTCATGAAGCAACTTCAGGTTCATGGAACCACCTTAATTGTCTCCGTGCAATTATAATACAATATTGCAGAATGACTAGCAGGTTGTACACCATTTCGCCATTGCCTTCATATTACAATATTGTACAATGATGAACAGTGGGTACACCATTATTACCATTTCCTTCACTGTATAGTATATTCACATGGTACTAGTAAGTGAAGAATATTAGGCAAGGTCAATGTTTAACTCGTTATATAATATACATTTTATGATCATCATTAATCTGGTCCCTAAAGTTGCACTTAGTAAAAAAAACGTGTTATGTGCATTTCTTGTTTTAACATTTGTTTTATTTCATGTATGGACAGGCGCGGAGATATTGGCATTGTACGTAGGGAAACGTTAGGGACTCTTCATGGTTTCTGTAGAGATATTTGCAAAGACCCTACACGAAAGATAGGAAAGCTGGTGTTTCGGAGTGTGCTGTCTATTGGGTGAAGTGTTTGGACAGCCGCTAGGTGGCAGGACCGGCGGTCGTCGTCTGAGAGGCGCGAGTCGCTTGACGCTCAAACTTCAAAACAAACCAGCAGAATGCCGGGAGGAAGTCATCCCTGTGTTGTGTGCAAGTGTACCAAAGAAACACCCAGAGGATGTATTCATAGATTTCCGCGAGAGAAAGAAAGGTAAGCATCTCATGGTGTTATGTGTGAGCCATGCTTGGAAGGTTGAGTCAAATATAACGCCAGTGGACCTGAAAAATATTGATACACGTTTTGATATCAAATTTATATCAAATGATGATGATGATACACACTTTTTCTCCACTGATTATTGAAATGTTCACTGGTTCACCTATACATGCATTACTAGGGATCCGTTGATTCGGGCCGCCAGTTGAAACAGGCCGCCTATAGTAGCATGCATACCCAGCAGACAGTATACTTTGTGGTTAAGGTTAGGTTAGGCTAGGTAAGGTATACTTTGTGGTTAAGGTTAGGTTAGGTTAGGTTAGGTATAGTTTGTGGTTAAGGTTAGGTTAGGTATACTTTGTGGTTAAGGTTAGGTTAGGTATACTTTGTGGTTAAGGTTAGGTTAGGTTTCATTAAAACATAAGGTTATGCATAAATGCATGCTTGGTATGCATTTAATATAGGCGGCCTGATTCAACTGGCGGCCCGAATCAACTGTATCCCATTACTGCATAATTATGCAGTACAGAAATCCATGAGTATTCCATATAAATACATGTAAAAAATTAATCTTCAAGTGATACATAATGGATGGAAAAAGCATATAGTGTTTCGGTAACTATGCAGTTTCAACCAATACTCTCCTGACATAACTGGGGCAACTGTGCCCAGTTCCCCCCTGGTAGTTAACTAACCTGGGGGGGTTCGCCCCCCAGACTCCCCCGTGTGTAATTATTTTTTTTATTTCCGACGGCTGTTGTATGGGTTAGAAATAGTCCTTTTGATGACAACGAAACGTACAGGATACGTAAAACCACCGAACATGTATTGGTTTAAACTGCACATATACCACAGTGTTTAATATTCACACACACCCATGTTTGTGCAGCACAACAATGTATTGCTTTGATTTACAGATGCTTGAGGTGGAAGGAAATCTTGAATGAGCACGGCACCAAAATCAAGGAAGACTCGCTAGAAAAAATGAATCAACATTACAGGATATGTAGCCAACACTTTACTACCCGGCGATATCAGTCCACATCAAGACTTCATCCTGATGCTTTTCCAGACCAGAAATTAGGGGGTAAGAAATTGATCTAGACACTGATAATATAATTCACCATATGTCTTATTTTCATTTTATGCCTATTTATACCGCTATTATCACCATCATAAATATTATCATCATTGGTGCATCAAGCTCCATTATTTATCTAAATTTGTTTTCATATATTCAGACATCAGCACTGGTATAGACTACACCAACCATCAAACTGCTGACACTGCTGATCTTAGTCATGATATTGATTTTGGTGAGTATAGACCTATTTGTATGTTTTCACCAGAAACTCCATGAACATTCTCTCTCTCTCTCTCTCTCTCTCTCTCTCTCTCTCTCTCTCTCTCTCTCTCTCTTCTCTCTCTCTCTCTCCTCTCTCTCTCTTCTCCTCTCTCTCTCTCTCTCTCTCTCTCTCTCTCTCTCTCTCTATATATATATATATCTTCATATGATTTATCTATAGAAACATATATATTCATGATATCAATACACTTATATTGCATGAATCATTGTGATCGCAGTGTGTACACTGTATACACAGGTAAAACCTAAATATGTTTATGTCTTACAAGGTGAAATGTGTATCACATCCGAATGTGGTGCAGCTGGATCATGGCACACCTTACCACCTGCACCAGTGGGCAGGCCATGGTCTTCAAGAAATATAGCATCAAAACCTATACCAGATGGTAAATAATAGTGTTAAGTAGTGATTTTTGTACTGATTACTTAACTTTATATTTTTTGTGCGTGTTTGTGTGAGTGAATGAAATCTGATGGAGTATATGAAGGGTCAGGGTGAATGAAATGTTAAGGTATATGAATGTGTGTTAAATCATTCAACTCTGCAGCATATAGAGTAGAATAATTTTAAGTATACTAAGATTTTATGCTTTTCAGATGGTTTATTAGTATGTCAGCAAAGACGTTAGTTTTGAGTGATATACATATTTATTGTAATAGCCAATTTTCTAATTGCAAGCTTTGTATTTGAAAGATAGGGCATCAGGTAAGGTGGACAATGGGGGTGAGGGATGCTCAGTGGGGACCATAATTTCATAAGATCAGATCAGATCATAATTTTAGAATAAGATAATAATTTCAGATACTGCTCTCTTGAATGACATGAAAAGTTAGGGTAATACTGCTTTAAAGTACTTAATTCTTTTTGAAATGCCAAAGTTTTAGGAAGAAGTCGAAATTAAAGACCCAACAGGAAGACAGTAGAAAATGATATTGCAACTGTATTACATTACTGCCCTTCAGATTTTCCCGTAAATATGTGTACTATGTTCTTGATAGGGAGACCATAGGCATATACATTATCAATTACTCTTATTTCCAACAGATCACAGCTATGCACAGAATGAGGGAATAACGTCGCATCCCTGTGAATTCACACAGACTGCATCAGCCACTGGAGCAAACCTGCGATCAACTGAAGTTGTTTCAACCAAAACAGGTAAGATTAGTATTAATTTTTGTTTTTTACTGTGTAAGTTGAACACTTTTAATATATATATATATATATATATATATATATATATATATATATATATATATATATATATATTATATATATATATAATATATATATATATATTTATATATATATAATATATATATATATAATACACATATATACTACAAGTAAACAGAGTATCAACTGTATGTTCATTTCACTATGGTACTTAATATTACCAAATTTGATGTCTTAAGTAGTAGGTATAGTCAGTCATCTACTTACGTACATATTTGATTCCTGGGATTTGTACTTAACTTTAATGTATGGAGTCCCATTACTCTCGTCGATACCTGATACATACTGTGAACAGCACATTAAAAGAATGTTATACAGTACAGGTATACCTCAATAATATTCATTATTATATTTCACTAGCCTCAAATAATATAATGTAATGCTTCTTGCCATCACTATCACTACTGGCTTCACTTTAATGCTTATGAGTCATGCTGATGTGATTCAACATCTATGAGAAATACAATTAGCATTTACAGTCAGGTTTGTATGTAAACTCTCAAGGCATAACTGGAATGTATGTAAGAAAGGAAGTACTTCTACTTGCTTCCATTGATTTCACCCATAACTGCCAAAGTAGAGTTTTGTTCCAACCTTAAATTTAGCAATTGATTTGAACAGAATGAGCTATTGGAGAAGAGAAGTATACCACTAGTATAAATCCGTGATGTTGGTTACAATATTTTTGTTGTACACACAGGTAACTCTAGTAGCAATAAGGAAGTGCCCAACAGGAAGAAGAGAACATCTAATCTTCTTCACAAATACAGAACAAAAATAAAGAGACTTTCAATGAGAAATGCAAAACTAAAGAATTCAAGAAATTATTGTGATCAAAAGTGCCATTTGAAATCCGAGATCATAAATAATTTATCAAGATACTTAGATGGTTTTGCACTGGAATTCTTTAAAAGTCAACTACATTTGTCACCTGTTGCAAAAAAAGGGAGACGTTACACTGATGAACATAAGTGTTTTGCCTTAGGCTTATATTTCAAAAGTCCTAGAGCATACAGGCTTTTATCTAACATCTTTGCTTTACCACCAACTCGTTGCTGAGATTTTGGCTCGGAAAAATTGATATTGCTACTGGTTGGAATGAGTCTGTTTTTAATTTGCTAAAAAGGAAAGTACAGAGTTTTGAGGCCAAAGATAAAGTTTGTGGTATAACATTCGATGCCATGTCGCTCAAATCAGGACTGTATTATAGCACAGGCAGAGACAGATTAGAAGGGGTGGAAGATCTAGGCCAGTACGGAAGCACAGATAAACCTGCACAACATGTAATGGTATTTATGGTTAAGGGTCTTGCTCGAAAGTGGAAGCAAACATTAGGTTATTTCTTTTTCAACACAAGCATTAAACCATTCATATTAGTGTCCATGATTAAAGACTGTGCTTCAAAATTAAAAGAGACAGGACTTATCCCTAAATTTCTTGTGTGTGACCAGGATTCCTCAAACAGAGCAATGTTTAACACATTAAAACAAACAAATGCTTCTCCATACTTCATACACAACATGGAGAAGATATACTTATTCTATGACCCCCCACATCTAATTAAGAGCATCAGGAATAATTTCATTAAGTATGATGTAAAACAGGATGGAAACATACTAAAATGGGAATATTTGGATAAATTTTATCAGGCCGATAAATCATTAGGGATCCGGTTAGCTCCAAAACTGACGGACAAACATGTATACAACAAAGGATTTTATAGAATGAGGGTCTGTTTGGCAACACAAACCATGAGCAGAACAGTGGCAGCTGGAATACAAACACATTCTGCTTTAGGGTCCCTACCACCAGAAGCTAGACACACTGCTGCATTTATACACCATATAGATGAATTGTTTGACATTTTTAATAGTTACACAGCAAAACCATTTCAAAGTAGGAAATGTGCAGTCAGTGTGTCAAATGACCATTTCCAGTTTCTAAATTCTATGGAACACTATTGCAGTCCTGTGAGAGGTTAGAAGCAAGAAGAAAACCACCTTGGTTGAAGGTTTTTGATGAATATTGCAAGCTTAAAAGAACTCTGGTTGGATGTTAAACAAAATTATGAGTTTAGTTATCTTTTAACAAATAGAATAAATCAGGATTGTGTTGAAAATCTTTTCAGTACCATTAGGAATTCTGGAGGAAACAGTGATGTTCCTACTGCACCGAAGTTTGTAAACTTATTGAAAACCAAAATTACTTCCCATGCCATAGCAAAACCTCTAAACAGTAATTGCATTGATGATGCAACTCCCTTCTTAGACCTTTTTAAAATTGACACTAATAATGAACAAATCAAGGAAACAACTCATACCACAATTACTGATATTTTAAATGATGAGGAAGATGACTTTGAAGCCTTAGGAACACTAAATAATATATATAATATAGATCATCCAACCAACAAGACTCTTAATTTAGATGGTGATTCAAATATAGTGTCAGATAATGATAAAATACTTCCATCAGTGGACAATGTGGAGCTTGACTAGAATTTCATCTGGTATGTCAGCCAGCAATTATTTATCTAATTTTAATCCTAATGAAGAGCCAGATGATATGGAACAACTGCTACCACCATTGACTAGCATTTCTAAAAATGCTCTTCATTATGTGTCTGACTATATCTGCCACAGATTGCTTAAGTTTCATAACTGTGATTCATGTAAGACTGAGATGACGGAAGAAAGTAACTCTGAGACTTATTTCTATAATATTTTCCTTAAGAATAAGGATTTAGAACAAAACTATTATTTATGCATTCCGAAAATCATTATGGCAGAGATATTAT
This sequence comes from Chionoecetes opilio, assembly GCA_016584305.1. Taxonomy (NCBI): domain Eukaryota; kingdom Metazoa; phylum Arthropoda; class Malacostraca; order Decapoda; family Majidae; genus Chionoecetes; species Chionoecetes opilio. Next base: position 39,084 of record JACEEZ010006498.1, on the reverse strand, counting down.
GTGAATATGAACAGATATTCAATAGAAATGTACAAACAATAATGCACCAAAACTCAATAAGAGCTAAGTTAAAAAAACTAATGCAGTCAATATCTTGGAATGATGTGAAAGTTTGTGATGGAGTTCAAGATACATTTCTTGACATTTACTTAAATATGAGACTTCATTATTACTGTAAATACAAAAACAGATCCATAACCTGCAAAAGAAAACATGATGAAAGTTCTCAGCTCTCAGGACCCAAGAAGAATAGAAAGCTTTTTAAACTTTCCAACAACTAATTCCATTTTCCCTGATTTATAGGATTAATGTTCTTACGGACAGGAGCAAAGCACATGACAGCACTGGTATGTATGAATGTGTGTATTTACTTTTAAATTTAGCTTGCACTACATCATGTGATTTCGTTTAATGATGCTCCGTATCTCTTGCATGAATGTTGCTAAATCTGCTTTATTCTGCATGGCTCTGTATATTGTTTACATGTTTAGCTTATTTCTTCATATCAATGTTGATTGTATTAATAAGGTCGACGGATTACTGCAACAAAGAACACCCATGTGATTTTGCCCACTGATGATGTAAATATTATGGATCTTGATGCTTTGCTTTTCATACTGTAAATTATGAAAGTTTGCAAGACAGCATGCTGCTTTAATTGTGACCATCACTCACATCGGCTGGGTGTTTTTTGTAGTATTTCAGTTACTTGCATGTATGATTTTGGTAAGATTATATTTTGTGCTTGATCTGTGTGTCTTTGTTTTGTTCTGCTTTTGTAATGTAATATAATGCATGTATTCATGCTTGCTTTCTCTGCATTTTGTTACAACATAGGCTAGCTTCATTGCAGTGCTTGACTGACGAGGGTTTGAGAAAAGTACAACACAGTACATGAAGGAAAATTATGATTTTGTAAGCAATTGATGCCTTATGATGATATTAATAATTTTCAAATTACACAATTTTTTCTTATCCTATTCCGTATGTGGAAACGGTTGTTATATATATATATATATATTATTATATATAATATATATATATATATATATATATATATATATATAATTATATATATATATATATATATATATATATATATATATATGTGTGTGTGGGTGTATATGTATGTGGGTGTATGTGTGTGTGTGCTACCGTCAATAACACTATAGTCGCCACAGTGCACTAATGTCGCCAGGCGCCACATATGACGAATTTCACCACTAAAGCATCACTACATACTTGTGTGTGCCACGGAAGAGGCATGTACAGTAGTTTGTTATGTACCTGTCTTCAGTGACACATACAAGTCTGTAGTGATGTTAAATTCGTAATATATGGCACCTGGCGACATTAGTGCACCGTGGCGACTACATATATAGTGATATTGACGGTAAAGATGCATAGAGCATTAATCATGATATTAGAAAAAGGAATTATTGTATTTGAATACCCACCCCACCCGCCTCAATCATTAGTTACATTGGACGCCTTCAGATGGCGCTCGTGTAGACATCACAACTTATGCTTAGGCTAGGGCCTCAGCTTTCGTATCTTTCGTGTAGGGTCTTTGGATATTTGGACCAAATATGAGTGTTTGAATTGGCAACACTACGCGCCGCGCGCGCCGCCCTACCAAACCTTCAGTCTTCCCCGAGCCGTCCGTGGGAGAGCACGCTCGCTCGGTGTTCACCTCGCTATGCAGTAAACATTCCCACCCGTGGAAAGTTTTGCTGCTGGTGTTTCACGAGTTTCTGCCAGCACCTCTGCCCTTGGAGTCGCTTCACAGATCCCAAGGCGAACCTTGAAGGTTGGGCGCGTAGGCCCATTACATGATGGGGCCCCTTAGAGGGGTACTGGAAAGGTTTGTGGAGAGGGGACGCAGCGACTCAAATAGGTTTGGGTTGTCCCGAAAGGGGCAGCGTCAGGGCTGGTACGACGCCGTTTAGACGGCGACCAGTTTAGCCCTCCTGACGCTTTAGGATAGTTGCTGGACAAGTTTACCATCCCCCGTCAGGAAGCTGTGTTTCTGCCTTTGTGGCAGTCTGTTTTTGTTAGGTTTTTATTAAGCTTTTTTTCTCCCTCTGCCCTTTCTGCGTTATTTTCTGAGTCATGCCCCACTCTAACGGCAGGGCCAAGTTCCACTCTCCTCGCCCTTCGTCAGGAGAGGAACTATCGCCCATCAGTGAAGTATGGCATCGAACCATCCTCACAAGACAAGACGATCTGTTGCTTCACACCGCCTCTCTCCATGACGTCACCGCCGCTCTGCTGACTCCTGCCCCGCTCACAATCACCTACCAATACCCCTGCTNTTGTATCGCAATTATAATTAGCTCGGAATATAATACATATTGTAGAATGATGAGCAGGTTGTACACCATTTCGCCATTGCCTTCATACTACAATATTGTACAATGATGAACAGTGGGTACACCATTATTACCATTTCCTTCACTGTATAGTATATTCACATGGTACTAGTAAGTGAAGAATATTAGGCAAGGTCAATGTTTAACTCGTTATATAATATACATTTTCTGATCATTATTAAATGTAAAATAACGTATGTGCATTTCTTGTTTTAACATTTGTTTTATTTCGTGCAGGGACAAGCGCGGGCATATTGGCACTGTACGTAGGGACACGTTAGGGACTTTCCATGGTTTCTGTAGAGCTATTTGGACCAAAGGCGAATTTTGGTGAAGAAGCCGTAAGAAGCCAGCTTCTTACCGACTTCTCTCTCGCTTGCGTGCCTCGCCAGAACGGCTGACAGTTGCCAGCTTCTTGTCGGGGCTCGCCCGCTCGGCGATCACAGCTGATAGCTGTAAACAAAACAACCACACAATGACGATTTATTTATTTATTTAATGCCAAAAAAAGGTGAATGTGCACACAATGACGAATTGTCATCTTCAACTCATATCCAACCACATATTATCTCATAGACATACTGAATTAAACGCAATGGTAGTAATTTCCACAATATATACCTATCAGCTGCTCTACCGTAGATAACACTATAGTCGCCAGTCACTTGCCACTGCACTAATGTCGCCAGGCACAATATATTACGAATTTTAGCATCACTACTGATTTGTATGTGCCACTGAAGACGCATCCACAGTAGTTTATATTATGTACACATCACACTACATGTCTTCAGTGGCACATACAAGTCTGTAGGGATGCTAAAATTCGTAATATATTGTGCCTGGCGACATTAGTGCAGTGGCAATTGACTGGCGACTATATAGTGTTATCTACGGTACCTTATATATTCTTATACGTGGTCTTCAGGTAAGTCCATGCTTTTGAATGTAGTGTGTTTACTTGTGTCCTGTTATCTGTAATTACATTATATCTACGACGATATTCACTCTATTACTAGTTCCGCCTGTCCCGCGAAATATTGTCAAGGCTCGAAATCCTGTAAACCTCCATTCATCGCTCTTATTTCACTGGTTTTACAGGTTAACTGCTGCCCTGATACATGTTACAGGCAACATCGAGTCACTAGCTTCCCATGAGAACACTTACAAGTAATAATAGTTACTCAAAAGGTTTTTATCATGTATTATTTTATCGACTATTATTACTTGTAAGTGTTCTCATGGGAAGCTAGTGACTCATGTTGCCTGTAACGTGTATCGGGGCAGCAGTTAACCTGTAAAATTAGTGAAATACGATAGATGAAAGGAGGGGTCTACATGATTTTGAACTTCGCGCAACACCGCCACGTGTTGTTTTTCTCTGACGTCACGTATCGTGACGTATGAAGCGCAGAGAAGCCGTGATAAGCGGGGCCCAGGGCTCGCTTCTTCCGGTTTCTTACGGCTTGCCCAGCTGGGCCAATCCGTAAGAAGCCGGCTTCTTAAAACTGCCTCGCGTTAACAGAAAACGCAAGCTGCAAGAAGCCGGCTTCTTACGGCTTCTTCACCAAGATTCGCCTCAAATAGGAGTGTTTGAGTTGGCAACACTACGCGCCGCGTGCACCGCGCTACCAAACCTTCAGTCTTCCCCAAGTTGGGGAGCACGCTCGCTCGGTGTTCCCCTCGCTATGCAGTAAACATTCCCACCCGTGGAAAGTTTTGCTGCTGGTGTTTCACGAGTTTCTGCCAGCACCTCTGCCCTTGTTAGTCGCTTCACAGACTCCAAGGCGAACCCTGAAGGTTGGGTGCGTAGGCCCATTACATGAGGGGGCCCCTTAGAGGGGTACTGGAAAGGTTTGTGGAGAGGGGCCGCAGCTACTCTAATAGGTCTGGGCATAGACCACTGTATGTATACCTGGACTGTGCACGAAATATCGGCCTGTCGCACAAGGGTCTGAAGTCGGAGGGCCACTCTGATTCATATATATATTATATATAACTATTATATAAATATATATATATATTATATATAATAGATATATATATATATATATATATTTACGGAATCCTATAGACTGGGTTTATTAGTATATAAATATACGCCCAACAAAGCAAACTAGAATATATACTATATAGCTAGTTTGCTTATGTTAGGGCAGGTAAAAATTTTACTAGAATAGGTCCAGGTGGAATGATATAACTGATTGGGTTAAGTAAGAAATCGTGGCCCAAATTTTTGGTTTCTAAGATAATGTTAATTTTTTTATATGGGGACTACTTCTCCCTATTCTGATTTGTTTTTAAATGATTTTAGGCAACCATTTCTTATCGGAGAATCAGGGGCGTAGCTAGACATTTGGGGGCCCGGGGGGATTACTTCCTGAGGGGGCCCCTCTAAAGTGTGCAGGTGTTTTGGGGGGAGAGGCAACAAGCGGGGGCCCCAGTGCCAGGGATGTTTTTTTCGGAAAATGAACATATTTTGGTGCATTTTGACATTTCTGAGAATTCTTTCAATGCCCATAAATCCTTTTATCCGAATTATTTCAGCAGTGCGTTTGAGTGCTGAAAATATTTTCAGCACTATTGAGTGATGCATTTGGGGGCCCCCCACTCTTTTTGGGGTCCGGGGGAGAGGCGGTTTTCAAATAGACCCACCGTCGCACCCCCCCCCTTAGCTACGCCCCCATGAGAATCCAACTTTACCGTAGATAACACTTAGTCAGACCAACTGCACTAATGTCGCCAGTCGCAGATATTACGAATGATATGCATCACTATGATTTGTATGTGCCACTGAAGATGGATACACGCGTACATCATGACTGTATAATCTACCGTTTCAGTGATGGGTTTATGCTTTGTATCTGCCAAGTATATAGGTACGGTTTTAATATTAAAACAATTTTTTTTTCTTTTCGGGCGACGACGACGCGGGAGGGAACACTCAGAAACATAAAACACTAGCTGGCGATCTTAGTGTAGGTCTCCACTCGGGTGAAAGTTTTGTTTAATTTCGGTAAAGTTATAGCCATAATATGGACACCGCATGAAGGGACAAAATGACACAGATTCTCCAGGATAGCCCCCCTTCTAAACTGTTCTGAGATCATGGGATGTAGAAATGAAATATTACCGCCACACAGTGTACATCAAAAAAGAAACGGTGTTCGGCGACTTTAGTGTTTATACGGTAGAGCAAGGCAATTTTACGGAAATAAAATTATACAGTTATATATTGGTGGTATATTAACAGAAACATTTACACTCGCCTTGAAAATCGGGTAATACTATTTCGATTGTTGCGGCATTTGTTAAATAAAGCAGTTTCACCAAAATTCCCTCTGGCCACCACTCTCCTGTGGACATAACTGGTGGGCTGTCATCTCAGGACCCCTTATTAGTTCAATGAAATAAACCTGGGCATTGATTTACGTAAACTTAAACGTCACTGATACTTTACAGAATATAAATACACAGATTGTTTGTAGGTAGGATTTTACTCTAACGTAATTGTTTAGTCTTTAAAATGATTTTAGGAAACCGGCAAAGTCTTACCTGTCAGACTCCGCTCTCTTTGAGTGCGCGCCCGCTTCTTCACCAGCGACGGAAGTCAACATATTCTTCCTAAGTTCCACTCCCTCTCTCTCACAAACATTCCCACGCGATTAACGGGCACTTGCTATGCAGTCCCAGGCATATCTTTCGGCATTCGGCGGTAACAACGGCCACCAAGTTGCTTACAAGATGTCCTTCCTCGCCCAACTTCTGTAATAAGACGAATAGTTCTTCTTCTGTGAAGTTGGGCGCCCTCATCTTCTTGCTGGTGGTGCTGCCATCGTCACTTCTATGTAGAAAATTTTAAAAAAACCGCCAAAATTGCCTTGCTCCTCCGTTGAAATGCAGTACCAACGAGGAAAGTAAACAAGACATCAGCTGAGAGCAACGTGATTGGCCAATCATGGCGCATTCATTGCGAGGCGCTGCTCTGGATTGGTCAGCAGAATTTCCCCAAGTGTTCCTAGAAATATCCCCATAATATTCCCTCCATCAGGCCAATGATCCTGACGGGAGTGGACGGTTCGGTACGAGGCATCTTCCACTCAGCCCACCCTCGTAAGGTTATTGTAGCCATATCACTCGTAAGTTTCCCTTAAGAGGGGATTTCGAGCATCCCAGCCAGGTATTACCAGTGGTCTATGGATATATCTTATTCTTCATCCGTTTAACATATTGTTATGTCTTGATGGAGAGTTTCTGCAAGAATGTTATTCCACTTTGAAAAATGTACATTCTTATTCGCAAAAGTTTTAAGCATGTATGCAATTTTCCCTGATTTCTGGAATTTTTTTCGGGTAATATGACCTAAAGACAAACTTAATTCGGTCATTTATTCAATGGAATTTAAATCGCTTATACCACAGGGCAGCCGGTTGAATCTGGATGTGTTTGCACTGCACAACGTTTTATCGTAGGGTAATATGGTTCGGGATAATCTATGGCAACATTGCTTCCCACCATTTTCCGCAGCCTCGTACTACATTCCAGGCTAACGTTTTTTTTTTTTTTACAAACAAATGGCGCTTCAGTCTCTCAGTTTCCGTCTCAGAGACTAGACCGTACGCGGTCGAAGCTCTCTCTCTAGAGGACGAATTTTGGTGGAAGCCGCAAGAAGCCGGAAGAAATGTACCATTTCTTATATTCGCAAGAGTTTTACGATGGTGCAAATTTTCTTGCGTTTTCTGTTAACTCGAGGCACTTTTAAGTCTCCCTGCAAAACCGTTATATCAGAATGATCTAATAATGCTACCTATCTTAGTGTCATCAGCAAACATGTTGATTGGTCACTGCTAAGCCCACTATCTAAGGCGTGGATGTAAACAAACAAATAATAGTCTGTAAGTCTTTTCTTAATCGGATTATTCGGCCGTAGATACTCGCGGTGGATTTACCTGTTTTATTATTTGTACATTTTTTCTCACTTCACTGTTTTATTTAGTAACATCTGCGTCTTCTTACATAATGATGTGAATATAGCCTCACCACAGAGTATATGTACCTAGAAAGCGAGTCCCGCATCCCGCTGTATTGTGGACGAGTGACGCCACGCAGCCTAGCGCAGCGGACCAGCTGCTATCAACCTTATTCCCAACTAGTTTTCCACACCACCATTTGATATTGGAAAAAAAACTAGTGCCACCATCGTCTTCCTGAAATTTTTTGGATTCGTATTAGCATAAATCTGCAACAATAATATCAATTATACGAAAAATGACGGCTAAATAAAGTAGCGGATAACCCATTTGTTCTTTCAAACTCCTTAGTGGTCAGCTATTTATCTTTTACTATTACTATTAAACACGGTTCCTGAATCTACACACTTGCCTTGATTATAGTTGGTTAGGATACTTGCGATTGTGACACTATCTAGAGCAGTGGTTCTTAAACTGGGGTACTGTACCACCAGGGGACGAAACCTTACACCTGGGGCTAAGAGACATGCGACCCAATAATGCAATGTCATATTTATAAGGAAGCTGGAATTATATATTATATTTATTTTGTCTGTCAACAATAATTGTTCTTAACCACCTGGAGTACAACGGTTCATCATTAGTCATTACTACAAATATCTTGTAAATATATTAGTTACCGTCTATGTCTTTTTCTTATCTTTTACCCGCCCTTTCTATACAGAGTTCTATACTCGTGTGGTACGTGTTTCATGTGTCTGTTGGCTCGCGAATGGCCACTCGGCCAAAAATAGCAGCAGGCAATCTCGGCCTGGCAGCCGTCCGTGGAAGCGTTCTGCCGCTCCGCTCATACCACAATAGTCATTGAGCCAGGACCAAAAAGTAATGCTCCGCGGGGGGAGTAATTATCATTATGATTTTCCATTAGACCAATGTCTCAAGTGTCAGAAAAGGTGTGATGGAATCTGAGAACGGTTAGCTTAGTGACCGGCGGGACGCCATCTTTGAAACCACCCAGCTCGAAATGCCATTTGGTGGGCGTACATTGTTGCACGTGTACTCTGGATTTCTATATACTAGCTATGATGTGCGGTTGGACGGAATATAATCTAGTCCAATGTGTACCGTCTAAATAAAAAAATTATATGGAAGCATTTTGTTATAGATTATTATTATAAAAACAATATCCCCCCCCCCCCCCTGAAAAAAAATCATATATTTTTCAATTATTTTATTATTAGGACTTTGTACTTTTTTGAGTGAAACAAAAACTGGTATGATTTTCCAAAATTATGCATTTTGCTACACCGTTTATCTGTCTATAAAAATAACTCAACAAGACAACAATCATCCACCACGAGTTTACAACAAAATATATGTAGAAAGAGGCATAAACTGACTTAGGCCGCCGCTGGCATTATATATTCTGCGATAACGGCAAGTTAGGAAATGTCGTACGGAGAGGATTTTAACACCATACGATATTACTAAGAGGCGGAGAAAATTGTTACATAGGAAAATCTTGCACTTTGGTGGCCCATCTGGATTTCAAAATGGCCGTCAATTATATTAATATTCATTAGAGAGTTTGGAACAGACGATGGAGCTGATTTAAACCATACGATGTATATCCTAATAAGCAAGCGGAGGTATCATTGAACATGTCATGTTTTAGTCAAATAAACACCGTATGATCTTCAAAATTAACATTTGCTAAACCGTTTATCTGTCTATAAAGATTTTCAGCAATTTGGCCTGCATTATAATAGAGAACAACATATTGCTATAAATTACAGTGCACACAAAGTAATCTCAGAGTCGCCATCAGAAGTCAGTGGCATCCTGGAGCCACGATGCATCATCCGACCATGTTGGAAGCATCCCCTGCAGCTTAAACCACAACAAAGGGGGTTTTTGGGGCGCCCACCAAAAACTTCAACCCATTCAGATGCAGGGCAATCGACGGTCGACAGTCCTTCTGCATGTGCATGAGATGAGAATTCAAGGGACGACATTGGAGTGGTAGAACCGCCATCCCATCGGATTTGAGCGAACCGCCACTCATCGAGTTCCCAGCCATGGTCCTGCTGATGGTGCTGGGACGTCGGAAGGTTAAAGGCTGCGTCGCCAAGATAGCCGCCTTGATAGTTGGCACTAAGCGTATGCTCATTCCAAGGAGTCTTCACAAGGCGGCAATGTGCCACGATGCGATTTATGGCCCTTCTTTGCACAGAAAATGTGATAACGGAGGACTAGCACCGACGATCTTCGTGTTCCTGGGCGTACAGCTGACACGTGAAGGCCCTGAATGCTATGAGACGTCTGTGTACATTCCACGAAGATACCAGATTGTGAATGCTTGAAAAGATACAGATCATTCGCTTGCACAAGCTTCAAAGTTTATCTTTCCTTGGCTAGCCAGAGCACTAACAGTGTCACACCCGCTCCCATGCATTGAAGCCCTGGCAATGCACTGCAAAACTCCAGACCCCAATACCGCAGCCACTTTCCCAACGTCAATCATCTGACTCGAACCTTTGTTCCTCGTCTGATGAAGAGATGACTATCGATGTTCTGCGGAGATGAAGACTGATGATCAGAACGTCGGTGTCATCTGACACTAAGATGATCGTCTGTGTAGTGGGTAGCTGGCGTGCTTGCGTGGAGGAAACATTACGCGTGTCTGCTTCCTCGTGGCTACATTCAGAGTGCTTGCCACCAACTTCCACCTATCGCGGGTCAGTACCAGACATTTTTTCACCACAAGGTGGACATACAGTGTCTCGTTGCCTAGCTTTTCGAGATTTGTTCTCATGTTTCCACGACTCCGCCAGAAACACAACCAGTTTCTCCTTGGTCTGGCTGCAAGCAAGGAGACGCCACGCCATTCATGATTTGTGTGCGGGTATGATCTCGCTGAAAACTGATGCCTTCATTTAACCGCTGTTCACACGCTCAAGCTGCTTTGATGGATGTTCTGTGTATGTGTCAAAAGAAACATCGATTTGCGCTCACTGCTTGACCAGCGTGAAGCCGCTGCAGCAAGGAGGATGCGGGTCAGATAGTTCTTCGAACGTGTCGTTCTGGCCATGGATCTTTTGTATGAGAGCCATCGCATAACTTATTGTTGCACTTCGCCTTGTCAACGTATCGGCTGGTTCCACAAGACCTTCCCCAATGTGTTTCGCAAGTGCAACTCTTGTTCGTTTTTTTCATGACCCCATAAACGTGTGCAACGACCATGGGGTAACGGCCATGTGGGTGACAAAGGACAGTTGCATGTTCGAGGTTCCTTGTCTTGGCGATGAGTATCATGGTGGCAAACAGTGTCCTGCAGCTCTCAGGACGACTCCTTGTTTGTGGCCGTCACAAACTTTTCTGCTTGATCTACCAAAGGTCTTCAAGTTAGCCTTCTTCACTCGTGTCATAAAAGGCCTGTTCCCTCTTTAAGCGTTTCTGGAAGCTTGATACGCCGTTCCCCCTTTTGCAGGGCGTGGAGTAGGTCATTAGAAACGCCTCCCTCGCAGCCGCCCGGTAGATATACTGAGAAGACATGACGGATCATCGGCGATGGATTGGGTCCAGTCATTTCCAGTAGATCACAGATAGCTGTGACGCCAGAATCATCACGTTTGATGCTGAGGAAGTAGACAAGTCAGGTGCTTGGAGTGAGATGTGTCGCTGCCATTCACAAGGATAGTTTCTCGTAGTTGCCTCAGTGCAGCAGCCCGATTGTCTGCAGTTAATAGTCATCGTGACAACAGCCCCTTGTCGAAGACTAAAACACTCGTGTTCCTCCAGCTGTTTGCGTATCTTTGTGACTGTTTCTTCTTTGTCTGATCAACAGCGATTTTGGCAAATGGATCACTGGTCTAGTGTACGAGAAAGGCGCCTTGATTGAAATGCCTGTAACAACTCGGGGGCATGTTTCGTTGGAGTTGCGTCATTGTGCTAGTACACTGGTACGGATATCTAGCATAGTTACCTTGTTCATTCGAAACACCAAGGGATCACTCTTCTGACACAAGCAAGTGAGCATCCCAGTCGCTTCTCTATCCGCACGAATCAACCCCAGCAGGGTCTCTACCTATCAATATACATCATCCAGAAGCGAGCCAGGTCTCCTGGTTTGGTTCGCAGAAAAAGAAAATGTAGGTATTTCGCGAAACATGTGCCAAAGCTCTGTACACATGAATCATCATCGAGAGCAGCAGCGAGAGTCTCGTGGCAGAACATCCTCCTTGATGCTAGCGAAATTTTGAGGTCAGTGCTTCGAATCTGGGGTCCCTTGTCAGGATGATTGCTTTCTATCCACACTGGAAAGCCCTTCAAATGCTGGCGCATTAAGTGCCTCGTACATCAAACTTGTGGAGTCGCACAGCACGGTTGTATTGCTTGCCTTCCAGAACCCTGTTGATGGGACCTCTCAGCGATTACTCCTGACTCAACAGCTACATCCCGAAGGCTTGCATCTCCAAACATTTTCCCAATGCTCGATCATGAAGTTACAGATGTAGGGGGAAACAGTTCCCATCTGAGCACGATTCTCCAGATCGATCGGAATCTTTCCATGCTATTTCGTCGCATTAGCAAAAGTGCTGGTCTTAGCACCACCGGTATACGCTCAAGCTAAGTGATGACATGATGTTCAGAGCTTCTCTGAGGATTTTTTGGCACTGTGCCCATATCTGTGGCAGGCGCGTTTATAGTCGGGCAGGTAGCCAACTACATCTTCGTCACCTGAACACGATCTCTAGTGATGATGTTGAAACCAGTCCACGAACGATGTCTGGTCGCATGGTTCAGCATGCGAGTATAATCCATACGTGATTCGGCGCTGCGCAAGGGATGTTGCGCCTGACCAAGAGTCAGAAAAGATCCTGACAGGCTTGATTGCAGGTGGGCCCTCTCAGTTCTCCCAACGCTGTATATGGAAGTAAATCGCTGGATGACGGGAATAGATCGCTTCTTATCTGCTTTGGATAACTGCCGATGGAGGTTGGGGCGGCAAACACGATGCCGACTTTCGATTGGACGATGATACCGTGACGTCGATGCGATGTACGCCACACTCAGCGATTCCTCTAGCCTCCTCGAAGTTATCGAAGCAATACAGCGGACCGAAGGGGTGCAAGTGCAGGAAAGTGGTACTGTATATTTCTCCCACACTTGCTAATCTGTCTATGCATAGGCGGTGTCTCGATTTCCTTCCAGAAACTGTATACGAACATCCGTGACCGAGTCGATTCCATATTCTGATGACCTCTGTTTACCGGTTGAGCGTTTTCATGGAACACGGCAGTAGGACATGCTTCCGATGTTCTGATGGTACCCCGGTGGCTACAGCATTGATGTAGGGGGGGTTATCTTGAGCATCGACCATACCAGTGTGTCGGCACGCGCAGAGCTACCCACACTCCCGCAATCAAAGTAGCAGAATACACGAAGAGAATCTGGGATCTTCAACGTAATCTGAAGTGAGTTCTGCTGGCTGAGGCGGGCCAACGTCATGTAATGAGCATCTCTTGATTTGGTGTCGCAGTGAAGTAGCTGCACGCACAATGTACTTTCAGCGTCCGTTCGTTCAAATGCGTTCACTTCTGCTTCAGTTTTACGCACTCTCAGCAATCTCTCGCTTTGTCAGATTATACGGGAGCAAGTATACACGGTGTTTACATTGAAGAAGATGAACGATTCTCCAAACGCTCTTGTAATGTTGCGCTGCAGATCTTCTGATGGAGTCACGAAAATCAACTGAAAAATGTATCTGAAGACAGGATATCTGTTGCACATCAAACTATTGGAACAAATCCTCGGGGTTCAAGAAACAGGTTCAGTGCGAATGAAATTGACTATAAATCGTTCATTTCATTTTTCCGATATTATCTTCAATGTCAGTTTTACCTTGGAGGTGTTTGGAGGCTCGGCCGGTGTAGTTTCTATTAGCAGGACAGTAGTGGTAGTGAGCCTCAGCTGCAACCCATATCTCGTGTAGTGAATGCCCACAAAACTCTCTCATCATTGCGAGCTCGTCGCAGCATCTCTTATTGTCTTATCTGCCGAAGTGCAACATGCCAAGACAACTGTTTCACGGGTACGACAGCCCTTTCTATGAATTTTGAAGCACGCGGCAAAAAAAGCATTTATCATCGTAGACCGTTGAACGTTGATACTGTATCTTCCCGTGATTCTTGATTCGCCGTCGCACCGAGATCGCCAGTATCAAACTGAAGAACTTCTAGCTGCATTGGTCAAAGTAGTAGGTTTTTTGTGGAGTGAAGTCTGATCTACAAGCCCTATGGTATAATATTGGAATATTAGGAAGTTTCAACTGCGCCTTCTTGGACTAGCTTTAGAATTGATTAAAAAGTTTATAAAGGCGGCTGCGTCACACAAGTCTTCCAAGAAACTGTTGCCGTGCCTTGTTCTTAAATTCAGAGAGTGGCGAATTCTTGCGCACAGGATTTGCACGTTCCGACTCAGGTTCAATCTTCGCCCGTTTCGCCTCGACACCGGCAATCTCAGTGAAAGAACAACAAAGCCTGACGTTAGATTACTCCGATATCCGAAAAGCTCGCCCACTTACATTAGGAACCCATACTCATCCAAGTCATGTGAACATGTTAGATGACGCCACAAATACAACTCATAATGCGTTGTGATGTGGCGCCATCTTAACCTGTTCACTTTTAGTTCTTAAGCCCCCCCCCCCACCCCCCCCCCCCACCACCACCCCCCCCCCCCCTCAGAATTAATCAGGTCACCCGCAATAAATTTCTCAGAATGAGATATAGAATATTAGAATATAGAAGAGAATAGATGAGCGCACTTCGGCCACGGGTTCTGGGGGTGATTATCGGCGGGAAATTCCAATGACATAGTTTCGGTTTGTGGAAAAAGTGCATGCCTGTTCATATATTTTTTGTGTACACTCGTGGTGGATGATATGTTTTAGTTTTTGAGTTATTTTTATAGCCAGAATAAACGGTGTAGCAACCAATGCATAATTGGAAAATCATACAGTGTTGTTTCAAATAAAAAAGGTTACAAGTCTAATAATAAAATATTGAAAAAATATATGATTTTTTTTCGATAATGATTTTTAATAATCTAATCTATACAAAATGCTTTCATATTATTTTTTATTTAGGTAGACGGTACACATTGGACGTATATTATCGTCACACCGCACATCGATAAGCTAGTATAGAAGTTCAGATAAACGTGCAACACAATTACCCCACCAAATGGGCATTTTCGAGCTGGGTGGTTTCAAAAGATGCGCGTCCCCATCCGGGCACTAAGCTACCGTTCTCAGATGTCAATCATGCATTTTGATACCTGAGATATTGCCCTACATGGGAAAATCATAATGAGGAATACTCCCAAGCCGGAGCATTCCTTCAAAATATGGCGGTTGGACTCAAGGACTACACGCATGTGCGCACAAAGGTAAACAGGTCGCACTCGGGTGACAGGGTCCTGAGTGTGCTCTACACTACTTGCCTTGGTTTCGGCCAGTTTCACTTTCAACGTTTCTCTGGACTGACCGCCACAATGAGCGGATTAGTTCCCAGTGTTTCTGTTAACTGTGAGTAGCTGAACTGTAAACACTGTGTCTGTGATTCCTGTGGACCGAGGCGCTCCACACAGGGCATGTAGTGGCTGCCAGGAGGGTCATTGTTTGTTTACCGCGTTTGTCCAACGTTGTTGCAGATTCATTTGTCGCACCTTAGCGTCCTTTGGTGTGATACGGAGTTGAACCTGTGGTCAATGGCGTAGACCAGTGACACAACGGGGACCCGCAGAGGGCAAGTTAAAAAGGCACTTACAATATGCATAACGCCGCACTAACAACCCCTTTGCTTCTTTTAGTACTTTGGGATACACTTCATATTGGTCTGGGTGACTTTAAAATTCTTCATTCCGTCTATACCTTCTTTACCATTTCCATAGTTATCACAATATCTTTGTGATAAAATCCTAGGGAAATGGTTAGAAGAAGGTATAGACGGAATGAAGAATTTTAACTGAATGAAAGAATGAAAAAAAAATTAAAACTATCTCCATTAGAAAAAAACATTTATTGTAGGCCAGGAAAAAACACCCTACGTCGGTGTCTCTGGGAAAACGACCGCGAAGTTCTCGTCCATTATAATCCTGCAATTTTTTGTGGCAATTGGATTAGAAATCTGGAGCTCATCTCGAAAGAAATTTTCATCAGCGCTGGTAGCACCAGTGCTTCCATTTTAGGGTAAAATACCCTAAACTAGGGTATTCAGACCCCTGCTAGGGTAGCGGTTAGGGTAATGCATAATCTAGGGTAATTATAGGGTAATCAGGTGTTTGTCATTATTTTTAAAATTCAAATTCAAATAATTCATTGACGTAAAATCAGTGCTTAATTTTCATTTTTTATACACACGAAACTTTATTTATGTAAGGCTAGCGGAAATCTACTGGTGTCACCCTTCATAGATCCCCGTTTTCTGTTTCTGCTCTGGGCGGGTTTAGTGTTGCCCGATGACGAAAATGTTCACTAGGTGACGAAAATTGGTGAAATTTCTAAGACAAAGTCAGTTGCCAGTTTTATTATTGCAAATGACCCAATCGAAAAGTCTGCACGGAAAATTGAACTTCGGGTGTGTGCTTTTCTATCAGAACATCACTTGCCCATTTTCTTATGTGAACCCTTACTAGACCTCCTAAAAGCCATGTTTCCTGATGCGATGTCTTTAAAAAAAGTAAAACTAGGGAAGCAAAGAGCCTCAAACATAATAAGACAAGTGCTTGGAAAGCATTTTCGATCGGCACTGAACTCTTTGGAATCTTACGTGAAAGGTTTTTTCTGTAATTATAGATGAGACAACAGACAGGAGTACAACTAAACAATTGTGCGTATTAGCACAATATTTTGAGAAAGATAAACTTGAAAACTCTTTCGTAGATTTGATAGAGGTTAATGATAGCTCAGCTGTAGGACTGTTCAATGCCATGAAGGAATGTTTCACATCAAAAAATATTCCTGTTAATAATATTGTTGGGTTTTGTTTTGACACTACAAATGTGATGATGGGAGCCAACCATTCAGTAGCTACATTGTTAAAAGAATATTTGCCTCAAGTCATAATTGTCAAATGTTCATGCCACATGATTCATCTATGTGCATCAAATGTTTGCCTCAAACTCCCAAAATATGTTGAAGATTTATGCCGTAACATTTTTGCACACTTAATTTAGTCTTAGCTCCAAGAGGCAACATGCATTCAAAGAGTTTCAAAAATTTGTTGATATTGAACCTCATAAAATCCTGGCTCCAGGCCAAACCAGGTGGTTGTCTGTACAGGCATGTGTGAAAAGATTGCTAGGTAGAACAGTGGGATGCATTGGAGCTTTATTTCACAGAATTAACATTTAGTGACCCAACACATGTAAATGATATGATTGTTACTGCCTTGAAAAACAAGCTTACCCAAGCCTACCTCGAATTTCTGGATTACAACTTGGGTAAGTTCAATAGTTATAATACGTTCTTCCAGTCTGAGGCTCCAATTTTTTTCACACTGAAAACTGAGACATGCAAACTCATTCGAAGCTTGTGTACTGACTTCATGGATGTGAGCTTTGTTAAGAATGCTGACATTTCATTACTTAGTCCTGGTCAACATATTTTTTCAAGTATCTTAATTCCTGTTGAGAATGTATATCTAGGAGTGAGTGCATCAGCAACAGTAAGGGATCTAAAACAATCGGGAACAGTAACTAGCGCAGAACTTTCACAGTTTTATAAGTCATGTCAGCCTTTCTTGATTGAAGCTGTATCCCAGATTCAGAAAAGATATTCACTCAATGACAAAATTCATGAAGTAGTGGCCTGTGTAAACCCTCGTTCTGCATCAACTCTGAATCCTCCATCCTTAGCATATATATATATTTGATGAACTGCCACAATTACCAAAGTATGCCAAATAAAAATCTTGTGGATGAAGAATGGAGACTACACTGTTTGGATGAAGAACTTTCTAATCAACTCCACTTCACAAAGTATTGGGATATTGTGCTGAATAGAAAAAATGATGCAGGACTGCCATGTTATCCCAATTTAACCATATAGTCATATCCACCCTCTTCTCACTACCCTTTTCAAATGCAGCGGTTGAGCGTTTTTTCAGCAAACTAAATCTAACTAAAACTTGTCAAAGATCCTCTCCTAAAAATGAAACCCTAAGTGGCTTAATGCATGCAATATATCACATGAAACGCTTGAAAATATCTTCACATAACCTGAACATTGAGGACAATATGCTAAAAACAATCAATAATGTCAAAAGAGATGCAGCATGTTCAGAGGTTGTAAATATGTAATATGTATAAATATAAATATGTATATGTACCGTAAATATACAAATATGTATATGTACCTGTTACTTTTAATGTGTTTGAAAGATTTGTGGGTCAATATAATTCTTAGTCAGTTATTCTCAATACTTATTTTGTTAAAGTGTGTTCTTATTAAACCAGAAATATATATTTAATGGAAATTATATTAAAACTAGACAAACTAAACTGGCTTAACTTTACTATTTTGTTTTTGTTATCAATAAAAAATATGGATTTTCACCTACTTCCTTTTTCTTTATATATATATATATATATATATATATATATATATATATATATATATATATATATATATATATATATATATATATATATATATATATAATCGAATATACAGTCGAGCCGATTATTTAGGGTAAAACGTAAGAATTTAGGGTAAAATTGACTTGACTCTAGGATAAGTTCAGCGGAGCTCATGGAAGGTCTGGGTAGCACTGACAGCAGCCAAATCTCGGCCCGGCAGCCGTCGTGGAAGGTTCTGCAGCCCTCGCTCATACCACAACGCACAGTGTAACAGGTCGCCCCTCGTATCCCTGAGGTGCTCTACACTGCCTGCCTTGGTTTCGCCACTGTCACTTTCAACGTGTCCTTGGACCTGACAGCCACAGTGAGCAGGATTTAGTCCCAGTGCTCTGTGTTAACAGCTAGTTAACTGATTTAGCTGAAGTATAACACTGTGTCTGTGATTCCTGTGAACCGCGGCGCTCCCCACAGGGTTGTAGTGGCTGCCCAGGAGGTCCTTGTTTGTTTACCGCGTTGTTCAACGTTGTTGCAGATTCATTCTGTCGCCCTTAGCGTCCCTTGGTGTGATACGGAGGCGAACCCTGCTGGTCACTGGCATAGAGCAGTGACGCAAGGGGGCCCTCAGAGGGCTAGTTAAAGGTAGCAAGCACCAAGGGTGGGAAACCTGCTGTTAGGGACAGGCGAGACCCTCACGGGGCAGCTCCACTTGTGTCCTGCGATCCTCATGAGTGGGCGGGGACACGCTGGTGTGGTAGCTGTAGGCAGAGTTTTTGTGTTGCAGTTCGATAGTGGTCTTGGTTTTATTTGTACAACTATTACCGGTCTTGGTCTTGTGAGGACTTTAGTATTATTGTTCCTGCTATTTCTTTGAGGCAATCGGATTACTTTTTCATCCACATTAATTTTTGTATGACGTGATGGCTCGTGTCAAAATGAAATGCCGTAACTCTGACGACAGAGATACAAAAGACAGCTCTTGGAACTCTTATGCTCCAAGCAGATCCAGGCAACAAGGTGGATCCCAGTTTACGATGGATTCCTTGCACTCATGCTGGACGATGATAACGCTGGAAAAACAATTTATGTCTGACATTACGATACTACTGGAACAAAATGGATTTGCTCCACTTATGCCACCCGAACTGAAGGTTCTAAACAATATCACAATAGCCAGGGTCGATGATGTCATTTACGGGAGATGAAGATGATCACAAAATAGAAATTGAAGAAAAAGTTCCTGGATAAGCGAAGATGATAATATTGAAAGTATTTTCAAATTCCCTAAGTTTCCTGTTATTAAAATTTATTTCAAACACAATGTTATTGCAAAGAAATGCATTGATACTGGACTGAGGACATTTAATCTGAGTATAGGTTCCTTGCACGTGACGTCACAGCCCTCGTTGTGCAGGCGACAGACGCGAGAGATGCGAGCGTGAAGGACCAACAAACTCCATTTGCCGCCTGTGTTTACCCGCTTATGGTAATTTTCACCAACCAAATATAATATATGTTTATATATATAAACAGTATAAATGATATACTGTTATATTTGGAAATGTTTGTTCTATAATATTACCAAATGAAAAATAGTAAAACACTAAAGAAATGCCATTATGAGACTGAAGAAATATGCATGAACTTAATATTCACTTAAACTCGTCGCCATTTAAAGTTTTGCGAGACACCTTTTAACATGGAGCATATCAATAGAAGCGGGATTTTATTAGCTTCCCATTGATATATTTCGTTTTCTGATCAATTTATTAGCACCATGCATAAATTAGCGTTAACTAAATAAATGAAATCATCAATCGGGTAATTTTCCCGATTGATTATTTATTTACTTATTCAGAGGAATGAATGAGTTTTAAAAGTAGGATAGACAATTTCATGAATGGGGATGAAAGATGCATGTAGATAGTGTTAAGTAACAGGACCTACCACGTGTAGGTCTCACGACCTTTTGCAGCTTCCTTATGTTCTTAAGTCTCCCTGCAAACCGTTTATATCAGACTGTGATCTAATAATCCTACCTATCATAGTATCATCAGCAAACATGCTGATGTCACTGCTAATGCCACAATCTAAGTCGTTGATTTAAACAAAAAATAATAAGTCTGTAGTCTTCTTGTAATCTCATTTATTCGGCCGTAGATACTCTCGGTGGATTTAACTGTTTCATTATTTGTACACTTCTTCTCACCTTTACTGTTTTTATTACGTATACATTATGCGTCTTATTACATAATAATGTGAATATAAGCTCACCACAGAGTTATATACCTAGAAAGCGAGTCCCGCATCCCGCTGTATTGTGATGAGTGACTCCCGCAGCCTAGTGCGGCGACCATCTGGTTTCACAAACCTTATTCCCAAGTAGTTTGTGTTAGTGTTAGCTATCATTTATGGTTGGATTTCTGTTTCCATTAATGTTTGTAGTACGTAAAACAGTATAGTTAGTACTTCTTTATGTTGTTGTTAGAGACAATTGTATTCATGTCATTACCCTTAGATTGCTCTGAACGATATATAGTGTTCACTTGACAGTTATTGTACACAATATGGGATACAATTGTTTGTGTGTTTGTATATTTGTTGAGAACACATTCTAAGCATCAAAATAAGCGGCAACTTGAACGATTTGGGAAATTCAAACTCGCCTATCATCACGCCGCCATGCGACCGTTGAATCAATCGCAGGAAAGATAAGACTTGTAAAAAGTCCATGTTATAGATGAATTGTCACGACACCACCAGCTAAACAATAGCATTAAATTAGAATATTTACATAGATTTTTATAAATAAAAAACGTTGGTTTAGCGGTGATTTGAGAATTTTCCTAATGCTGATTTAAGAATTTTGGAACTTTTCATATAGCTTCTAGCTTGGCGCCAGCACGATATCTGCGTGGCTGCTAATCTACACTCATTTTCATTTTTTCTTGATCTCCTTGTATGTAAGTGCAGTTTTACAGTGATCTGTCATTCCTTGTGGTCCCTGGCTTACACTAATCGATATCTGCCCGTAAGTACACTATCAAAACATGTGATTTGTAGGAGTTTAATTTCATACGTGTGGTACTTTCTTACTTGATAGGGCTACTTGATGTCTAGAGGTTAATTCCTCAGAGCCGTAGTGTTCAACCGCTTCAGTCGGTCCTATATAGTGTCCATACACTGTAGGCTCACCTGGTCCAGTAAGGAGTTTGTGGGTTCTCTGCATATATGAGTGTATCCCGGTACTGGCCGGGGGTGCAAAGGCTGGGGAAGGGGTGCAGTCAGTTCGTACACAGGTTGTTTCGTACACCAGTAGATTCGCACACTTTAAAGTTAATTGTTTCATAGTCTATATGAAACCATAGTCGTTTCGTACACTCAGCTCAGTGTTGAACTTAATTAGTTTACTATAGTTACGAAACGACACCAGGTATGAACGAAAAAGAAGTTATAATGGATGAGAACTTTGCGGTCGTTTTCAGACACCGACTGATTTTTTCTGGCCTACACTAGGTGTTTTTTCTAATGGAGATAGTTTTATTTTCCGGAAACACGTAAAAAAAAAAAAAAAATTCTTCACCGAATTGTATGCATGGTTAAGGTTAAGGTTAGGTTAGGTTAAGTTTCATTAAAACCTATAAGGCAAGGTTAGGTATAGTACTTAGTGGTTAAGGTTAGGCTAGGTTTTATTAAAACCTATAAGGTTAGGTTTGGTATTAGTCCGGTTCCTTATGTAATTTCGTTCAATTTTTATGGAGATTAGGTACACTACATTCTTGAAAACTAAATTTAATAACAAATCAGAAAACACATGATTCTATTTTCCCACAACCCTATAAGGCGGCCATCTTGGATTATAAAAAATGGCGACCTTAAAATTGGATTTTATCTATCTCTGTCCTAGATTACCTAAAACTATGGTTATTTGTGGCTAAAGCTACTTTTTGGGTAACAATGAATCAAATACTGTTAATTTAAATAAAGGTAGCCTAATATGGCAAAGGAACTTTATATTGTAGTCATCTTTGTGATTTTACATAAACACAACATAATATATTTCTGTATATCTCTGCATCTAGGCGTCAGGATTCTGATTTGATTGCCTAAGCCCACACACATCGACACAAGCAATTCAGTTCAACTACTTACACTTATATATTTATTTGATAAAGGCAAATAAAGACTAGACATTATTTTTTAAGAGATTTGCTTTTTTTCAGATTGCGGAACAACATGAGTAAGATACCACAGCTTGGTTCAGTTTTGGAGTCAGTCTACAGGGTGAGGACAGAACCAACTGGAAACTGTGTCTACCCTGCCATTCTGATGATCCCACGAAAGGTAGCTTTGTGGGGAGAGGGAGGATTGGAAGTCCTACAGCCCAGAGGGAATACCTATCAGAAGTTATGGATGGGGGACAGGGAAAGGAAGCAAAGTTGAAGGACAGCTTTATGTTTGAGTGCAAAAGACGGCTCTTGGACAATTAATCCAGACGAACTTCGTGAAGAGAAAGTTTATATGCATCGCAAATGTTATCTAATGCGACTACCGTTGACCAGATACAGCGTGCACTAGACCGGCCCATGAAAACGGCATTTATCCACTGGATCATTCGCCTGCCAGTAAACGTGGACAGAAGAGGGAATCATCGAGGGAGGATGAGCTGGGCCAAGCTATCTATGGTCAGTCTGCACCATTCCAACACGTTTCATCTACAGTTACCATTGGGAAAAGGACCAATGTTTTTTCCTGCCAAGAAGACGTGGTGATAAGCTCTTCAAATTTGCACATAAAATGCTGGAAACGACTCAAATCTGCTATTGACAAGTCCCAAAATGCAGCATTTCAAAACAAGGCTGAATACAAGTATTTCACCAACAGATGCCCATGCAATTGATGTAAAGGTACCACAAATCTTGCTGGACAAAACATGTATTCCTGTCTGCGAGATGAAGGTGCTACACAAAAAAGTTCGCCTAAAGTTTCATACATTTGCAATTGCTTTCGATTGAGTTGATTTAACCTTGGTTGATGTTCAGCACTAAAAGCAAAGCCTACCTCTCCTATGGATGACATTGAAACACGTATGTCTGTAAATGCTTGGAGCAGAGTATTGGAGAAGAAGAACCTTCACCATCTTTCAGGCATTGTTGAAGGACAAGATCATTGATGAATACGAGAGAACTGAACCCCATCAAATGCCAGGTCGCTGGCAGTTTTAACTCACTTTTTTTATAAGAAGTTTGGTCTAAACTGGAAAACAATATGGGCTTTTCACTGCCTTAAAACACAAAAGTATAATATTAAGAACGATTTTCTATTATTGTATATTGTATAGAAGCCTGATTCTGTAAACTTGTAGATAACCAAATACACCAAGGAGGTTATGTTGGAGGAGGCGAGGTAATGCTACTCCTTGATATTATATTTAGTCAATAACGATGTTTAGAAGTTATCTATACCTAGGCAGTCATATTTTCCTGTTTAATTATTGGATGTATCAATCAGATAGAAAGCCTGGAAGTGAATGAGTCGAACTCTTGAAGGTGGCATGTTTTGATTCAAATCCTCCCCACCCAACACTTCCCCGCCGCGCGTGTCGCCTCCCAATTAATACCTACATTGTCTTCAGCAACAAGCCGATTTTCGGCATTCTTTATTTTCTTCTTTTTCCAAGGCATTGCTTATTGTATTTTGACAAGCGTTTGCCAGACGCAGCAGTACTGTCTATAAGAAAACAGTGTGCACATCGCCCAAATTTTACATGCCACAGTATACATTTAAAAAATGTATTAAGCTTTGCTACTCGAGGCGAGTAATTTTGGCATTAAATTGCCTATTATAGAACGTATCCATCGTAATGGCATGTCCATCCAGATATTTATTAGAACAACAGAAAAACTATATTTTTTTGTTATTCAGATGCGGTGCCATCAATGTTATCGCGAAATTTAATTTAGGGAAAATATTAGTCGCCGGAAGCCAAAACACAGTAGACCAACCTTTGAATTAAAACTTCCAGCGACCATGGCATTTCTCGAGTTTCAGATCATTGCAATTGCCATGTGAATCTGTCATCAGAAGAATAGAAGAAAAGTCAGACAGTCCCTTGTATCCCCTGCTGCATGCGCGGAAGACATGGTCCAGTCACTATCACCCATGATGACAATAACATGGGAAAACATGAAGACTTATCTTTAAAGCTGCACAGAATAACGCAAGAGCTTGCAGACTTCAAGAAAAAGGAGGCAAGCAAATGCCATCCAAGTATCTAGCAAACACTGATTGATCCGTACCAAGTGAAACCTGTAACAATATGGTCCGCTGATCTTAGCGGGCCCTTTAGATAAGATGCAAACTGGAAACAAGGACAAATGTTGTCCAACAGAAACGGCACTGACAGTCAGCAAAACATTCTGTTTGGATTCAGTCAAATTAGACGGCAGAGTAACAGGCCAAGCAGAGAGTTGTAACCCTTCAGGCAGCCACATCCAGCGAGAAAACCCTCAAGTTCTAGGAACTTGGCCCCCTCATAATACAAGAAACAAACATGTTGATGGCCCTTCTTATGCACAAGGCATACTGTGTCCACATTGGCCGGCGCTCTGCTTCTAGAAACTGCTCTTGCCAATGCCGTGGTGGAAAACACCATACAGTTTTTCCAAGGCCTCTACGTGCTTCCCATTCCTGAAAGAAGGGTGCATTTGTCTTTTTTGCTGCATGATAAAGGCAGATTTTGCTGAGGACACTGCAGATGGCAAAGGCACCACTCATGGAACAATGTGGAAGTATACAAGAAAGCTGATGTCTCTGGAGAACCAAATCCTCCCCACCTCAAAAATTGGAATGCAAAAAAAAGCCTTTCCAGTCACCCCGCGCCATGTAGATATCATTCACTGCCAACAACCAAAACCACAACCAACAAAAGGAGTAATTTAGTTTGCCATCACAAGGAGGGGAATCTCTGAACTATAGCTGACACACTTGACCTGGATGGGTTGCTTCGGCAGGTTCCCAGGATGAAAGAAGGGAGAGGATTGCATCAGAATCCCATGTTTGGGCAGGATAAACTCTCTGAATGGCCACGAGCCAGTCTGTCACTCAGGTTGGAGCTTGGCACTTCTTCCCACGAGGTGGCACATGAGTGGTCAACCTTGTTAACTGTGATATGCAGACAAGTCACCTGAGGAGCCCTTGGCAGTTGGGAAGCCACCCCCACTGTCCATTTCATTGAGACATTGACATCTCTATGAGAAGAGTGTGCAGTTGGCTAGATGCCAGACCTGACTTTAAAGCACACCTGGTCCCAGACTTGGTGAACTACACGTTGTCATCGGGCAGCTCTGAGAGCTCTTAGAAAAGCTTCTTCTATTAGAACTCTTGGCATAGATGAATGTCCTGGATAGAATCTGATGTTTATGGTGCTGCTGCAACAACTAAGACAAATACATCAAGTGGTACACATTACAAGCGTTTCTCTGCAGGCTTCACATCTGCTCATATGCAGCTCTATATGAAATAGCACTAGAGGAGTTTTTCAGAGAACAATCCACAGTGAAAGATGTTTGCTGGGAGGCAACAAGCAAGTAGAAGCGCTTGCTCTTGAGAAATATCGACTAAGGCTGAATCTGGCCAAACAAAGCCCCCACTATACCCTTATTGGAAGCCTTTGAACGAACTGCTGGGTGATGGAAGCCAATCACAAGTGGAAAGGCACAGAGATCCACAAATGCCATGTTTTTCAGGACCATCTGTAAACTACCTACACCGAGTGAGATTAACATGCTCTTTGTGGCAGCAACCCGAAATGCTGATCTGGCATCCATCTCCAATCTGCTGAAGCCCTGAGTACTTTTTTTTTTGCATTTGACCGGCTCAAAGTACAAGCGGACCTCTGCCCAGGTACATAACAGATATGCATGCTTGCGACCAAGACCATCCTGGGACCTGGAAGAACTGAAAAATGGGCAACTTGTCAGTCACCAAGATAAACTACCATTTGTGTCCCATTGGGCCAGACCATGCGTGGGTGAACATCAACAAGATGATTGAAGGTTCACTCTGAACTAATTGGCATCTCCTAACTAACACTAATGTTTTATGACAGAAATCCTTTATGGCTCCCAGAACTGTCCATGCCTGTCAATGGAGTTCCAGACTCAGTTTTGGTACGGAGCATGCAGCAAAGACAAGAGCATCCTGGTCTAGGGAACCTAGTCCAGATCAGGAGCGGTCCATCAAGCAATTAACAAGATCAAGGCTGCCATACTCGCCCATGGTAACCCCATTTATGACAGCATGTGACGCTTGTATAAACATATAACTCATGCTTGTGGGCCCACAGGAGTTGTCCACAATTTGAAATATTGATAGAACAAGCCAAAAACGGTATGAGGACTATGTTTTTCAGAGAGAATCAATGGAGATGTCCGCCTCTGGGCACCAGTCCAAAAGGGAAAACAATAATGTTCATGGTCAGGAAACAAGAAACCATCGTGAAACTGCGAGACAAGACTGTAGATTGAAGTGAGGCCCAGGATCTATATGCCAAGCTGCTCATCCTTGTCAGGTCTAACAGGCATATCAACCTCAAACATACTATTGGAAAATACGAATTCACCCTTACACCAGAGCACTGTTTTTCTCCCATGGCACAATATGCGGGCTGCACTGACAAGTCAAAGTTATTCATCTTCTAGAAAATCTGACAAAAACCGAACACAGCAGATCAGGAACAATCCCAAGCTGCAGAATTCCATACATGAAAGCAATGATTCAGAAACGGGAAGTCATGCATGAGAGCAAATGGACCACAAAACCATGGTAATCAACAATCCATGAGATGTCCGCCTAAGTCACAAAATTGCCCTGGTGGATTGGCATGGTAGTTTGTTCAGAAGTTGATAAGAAGCAGCCTACTGTGGGTGACGGTCAAGGGAATCTCAGTGATGTGGTTTTTCTAATGACATGGGATGTCCTCTCACCACAGACTATGCTGAAGTTATTCTGGTGTTGGACAGCTTACGAAAGCTTGATTCTTTGAGCGTGCCACACGTGAGAAAAGGAGACAAGGAATGGAATCCAGTTCAGTATCAGAATCATGGATGATGTGGAATTATCCACCAAACAACCCTCTCATATTGTAGAATAGGTAGTTTTGTTTGTCCCATCCCCCCCCCCCCCTGCCCCCTAGTGAGAGGTATTTTTCCGCTCATAATAGGATGGCGCGTATAACGATAATGTATATATATTGTAATGGCAATGGGGGGGGGTATAATTAAGTAATTTTAAGTAAATGATTAGTACTGGGATAGGATAATATATTCCCAGTGGTTAATGAAGCTTTGCACTTAAATATTGAAATTATTATATTAATTAAATTAAATTATTAATATTGAATAATATTGAAATTAATCCTTAATTTGGAGGGACTGGCTATTGGTCGCCGTCATAATATTTGTACCCCTATCCCTGCGTGTATTCGTGTCAGGTATTGGTAGGGGTTGGCGCCCTGCCGCCCACCACGAACGAAGTGACACGTGTAGTAGGATTGGTTTTGGGCCGTGCTCGCCCACAGGGAGAGGACAGTACAACCCCAGACACTCCGTGAGGATAAATCATCTAATATACGTGCCTTCTTGTCTATAAGTCCAGTACCATTCCAGTTCCCGTGAGAGTAACATCTCTTTGATCTTATCTGATTACATTGATAAGAACTGGTTCTATAGACTCCTTTGTACATATAGTATTAAATCAAAGGACATGTGTTAAAGAATCAACACACTGTGATAGCCGTGGCGTCAGTAAATTGGTGTTAACCCTTCTGACGCCGTACGAAACCACTCGCCTCCGCCCCTCCGCTTTCTTGTATTTTCACGGGCGGGCCTCGATCCCGGCGACCACATCGGATCAACAAGACCATTGCAGTATTAATACAAGACCTACAGCCTTTTTCACCAACGATCCACCGATAAGTATCCTAGTTAGTTAATTAGCTTGGAGGATGTGTCGGGAGATAGACATGGGTTTTGTGTTAGGTAAGAAAACTCAGATTAATATGTATGTGCCTCTTAAATTCCCACTCACTAATTCAAACCCGTATGATTAAGAAACTTCCCGGTGTAATTAGACAAGGTTTCAGAAAAAACCCATTT
Source organism: Chionoecetes opilio (assembly GCA_016584305.1). Taxonomy (NCBI): domain Eukaryota; kingdom Metazoa; phylum Arthropoda; class Malacostraca; order Decapoda; family Majidae; genus Chionoecetes; species Chionoecetes opilio. The sequence goes on along the minus strand of JACEEZ010006498.1, from coordinate 10,944 downwards.
TTCCAATTTTTCACAACTTTTCCATAATCCGAACTGTGAGTGTTGAAGTGTCCGAATGGAAGTGTGAAATCTTCCCATGCTGGCCAGTGATTGTCAAGTATTTTAATCAAAATACCTCTTAAATCATTTCCCTTCTCTGCAAGCCACCCTGGTTTTTCTTTCATTGGTTGGGAAGAATATAGTCATCATTCTCATCATGTTCTTCCTAAGCAGCTCTTCAGGGGATCACCAACGCCAAATGCGAGTTGTTGCAACAACAGCCAGGCCATGGTGATATTGCTGCATTTTGTTGGCTCATATTTGCAGAGACCCTCCGGAACTAATTGAAGACTCTAAACCTGGATTTCAAGATACCAAAGGTCCTTTTTCAATAACAACACGAGTCTTTCTATGACTCTGATTGTAGCGTTTATCTCCTGCTGTGATGGGCTGATGACTGGGACGTGTAGAGTGCCGGCTTCCACAGCTACCTACCGTCCCTGAAATGGCAAATAATTAATTTGTAAATTCTTAAAATAACAGATCAATCGACTAGCAGTTGTATATTGTTTTTCCTTTGTGGTTTGTCTTGCATACAATTTAAATCAGCAATATAAGATGATTATATTTTAATGTGTGATGATGATATGTGTACTTTTAAATTATGATGTACAGTGTTTTTGAGTAATTAATCTTTTTTCACGTCGATATCGGAACAATTCGCAGACCGTTTCTGGTACATCAAAATCCGTGAAATCGAACTCCTTCATCGACAAAATGACAGATATAACATGTGGTGTCTATTTATTCAAGATATCCCCATAAAAATAGCGCACGAAATGCATGGAAGCTTATCTAAAATTGATATCCCATGAATACGGATGCCAGATGTTAAATATAAATTCGTAGATAATCCGGTCTACCTTAGTTCTGTATGTCCCCCCAAAGCCTACCCAAAAACTGTGGGTTGACGGCCGTTTGCAAAACCGCAACAAATATTGCTACATTAGAATGAATTCCGCTGTATTTTGCCATCGGAAAAAGAAGCTACTGTAAAATAAAAAAATTCGCTAAATCAGGGTCTCCATACAGTATTTGAAATTGCATAATTCTAGCTTCTCCGTATATTTCATTGATGGTAATTTTCAATCACCATAAACACTCTCTTCACATGTGGTTGAGGTTTAATGAAAACGTTTCGCCAAACTATTGGCATAATCAGGCTAAAAACATTATTAACAATTAGTAAAATTTATTTTAAGAATACAAATATTTTCCTAAAGATAAACCACAAGACAATTGGAAATTAAATAATAAGAGAGAACAGCTGGTAGTATATGCTGTCGAGCTGGTAGAGAATGTTTTATATATTTTACTAATTATTTGTAAATAATTGTGTTACATACAGAGTATAAATATACTATCCTTTTCAATCTAGAAAACCATTACAGAAAATTATTCCATACATCAACCTAGAGCTTTTCCTATAGGTCCTGAACACTAATTGAAGCAAAGCCTTTACTATTTACTATACTACTATTTTAATGCAATACTACTATTTATTGCAATGCACAAAGCAAAAGAGAAATACTGGATGTTAATACAAAGGAAATATAACTCACTTACCTATACGTATGCTGTCACCGAAGTCTCCCACGATCAAAGAGGTGGGTAGATGGGGAGTGTGGCCCAGATAAAGGGAAGCGTGGGAAAGCCAGGGTAGCGTGCCAAGCAGTTCAATTAAGTGGCTGTTGCTGCAAACCGATTGCACAGTAGGGTATGAAAACCCTTTCCTAATTGACGTAGAGGTTTTGCGTCAGCAGCTGGGCCTTTGATGGGTTATATGGGTGCATCCAATGCACCAATAAGCCTCGAGGGATACCGTGCATGTCATAACTTTTTGTTTGCCTGTGTGAATGTTATTACATGTCCATTAGGCATCTTAATTTTCCTGTCCAAGGCTTCTGTAACCATGGTGATGGACCTTGATTTACACTGGTACTGATGATCCCAGTTGTAATCAGCCACCACATTTCTGGAAGCTTCCACTAGCATAGAAGCGTAGAGCTGGCCAGCAACCTTCTTATAATATATAACGAAAGTGTGTATGTGGTGTGTGTTCTCTGTCCTGTCCTGTCTGTCTGTCTGTCTGTCTGTCCGCGATAGTCCGCCCCCTGTGGCGAATCACATCAGATGTCCCACGTTTTTTGGAATCAGGTTGACCAGGGGGAAGGTTTTTTAAGCCCACTTTATAGGAATTATCCGATCACTTTTTTTTCTTTGTTTAGCAGCCTATTACGAGAACTGTGAAAATAAAAGTGGTTGCGAGAATTGGAGGAACCCTTGATGTAGGTGATGGGGTAATAGGGGAGTGAATGGGTGGTTGGATGAGTATGGTGGGGGGTGATGGGTGATGGGTGAGGAATAGGTGGGGGGTGATGTTTAATGGTGGAGTTTTTTGTTGGGGAATGGGTGTGTGGTGATTGATAATGGTTTGCCCACCAAACACAGGTGGTGGCCGAAGGGCCCACCAATAGCCCCTCCGCGAGCTAGCCAAAAATCCGCCCGAAAGGGCGGCTTTGCTTTCAGGAAATGTTAGAAGGTGCTATGATGTGAATGGTTTAGCGTTAATACATACATTTCCTACATCATGATGATTTTCAGAAAGATAGAAGGGGCTATCTGGAGAGTGTGTTTGGTGGCTTCGGCCCACCAAACCCAGGTGGTGGGCCGAAGGCCCACCAATAGCCCTCCGCAGGAGCTAGCCAAAAAGGCCGCCCGGAGGGCGGCTTTGCGGCTAGTAAGAAATAAGACGGGGAAAGCCACGATTTAATGACAAATACATGGAAGCAAATAAAAAAAGGATACCTAAGCTGGAGGACAGAAGGAAAAGACATATACGTAATTGTTTTAAAAATGTGTAACGGAAAAACATAAATTCATGTAGAAAACTTATTAAAAAAAAAAAAAAAAAAAATTCAATTTGAGCAAAAAGCATACAACTTATGGGCATTTTCACAGTAACCCAGGCCATCATTGTCTCACAGAATACAAATTTAGATTGTCTTTTATCACTTTGGTTACAGTGAATATTGAAGGATCAATAATTATTGTATATTGTATCGAATATTTTGACCAAAAAGCTGCAGATATTATGATAATTTCACAGTAACAACAATACATTGCGACAACTGTAAAAATGTATCAACAACTTTGAAAACTGACACCTCAAATTTTGTATATATTTACCACAATTAAATAGGTTAAAATGTTATAAAATATACGCGTTAAATGTAATAAGTATGTATAATAATTTATATATTCAGCGCCGACATCGTTTATGTTACTAATTTTTCCGTCCACAAGGTCCTATCCGACACATCGGTCTATATCTTATGCCAGAATATATGAAAGTCTATTGTTTTTCATTGACATACAAGACACTATAAGGGACTATTATTAAACCCTTATAGTGTCCCTCCACCTTCACGGGAGCTCCGATCGCCGACACCCTCAGCACAGACCCCGGGGCCGGAGTCTGTGCTGAGGGCGTCCCGGGCCCTGGTCGGAGCTCCCGTGAAGGTGGTGCGGGTGTCGTCTCCGAAGCCGTCCGTTGCCCGCAGCCGTGTGCCGCGGAAACCAAAAAAACATTGCAACCCATCCCCTGCCAACACCTGTCCCCCCTCCCCCTCTACTTGAATCCAGACACAGTCATGTTCTAAATAATAGCCGAAATTTTACACAAAATAGTATACAAATACCTGTGTGTGTACAGGAAGGGCATGGCATCGCCGTGTGGGTCTTCTGAGGAATGGCTCCAATTCTTGGCACAAAGCCAGAATTTCATGCCTAGGAAACCTGTATTGCCTCAAAAACTTTTCCTCTGGCACATCCATAGGGTCCAGCATGTCTCTGAACCTCCTCTCACGCTGTCGAGGACGGTCATAGACAAGCAGAGCAACCACCAATGCCTCCACTTTTACCTCAAAGACAGTCTGCAAAACACATTGAGCCTCACAAGTGTGCCACAAATTTTTCAATGTGAAGCTATCACAACCTAGGTTAATATATGTTAAATGCCAATGTAACAACTATTGATAAATTAAACAAATACATAATATTTTAGGTACTAACACGAATTAGGCGCTATTATGCATAAACACTCAACATATAACTAACTATTGTAGGGGGTTAAATTTTTACACTAGACGCCGAAATTCCCTACGACAATTGGGAGTGGGTTTCTTAACATATTGGATTTTAAGAACATACTCTTGAGCTTCCGTGGCAAATCACTTTACTTTCGAGTATAAGATTTTTTTTCATAGGAAGGGTGCGTATATAGATGGGGTGCAGTCAGTTTATACACGAGTTGTTTCGTACACCAGTAGATTCCGTACCACCAACAGTTGTTTCTTATTCCTATATGAAACCTATAGTCATTTCCGTAACACTTCAGCTCAGAGTTTGACTTGACTACTATGAAAAAAAGGAAAAAAATAGAGTTATTACGAACGACAGCCAGCTAGGTAGGTTTGAAAATACTCGCAATCATGTACGAAACAACTACACAAAACCTGGGTACGAACAACGTGTGTACTAAACTCCCTGTAACTCTTTGAGATACTGAAAATTAATCTAACGCTAACGCCCATCTTTTGAACCACTAACCTAAACCACCGCTATAACCTCTAACTAAAGCCAAATCTCGCATAAAAGTGTACTGCGGCAGAAGGAAGAACGGAGGCGATTCACAAGAGGAAGAAGGGTGAAGCGCTACTTAAACACTTTGTCTCTCTCCTCCCAATAACCAACATTTTAACATCTCAAAGTATGTTTTGAGCGACGGAAGCTCATATAGATAATGTTTCCTAGGATCAAATAAGGTAAACCAAACCACACTCCCAATTGTGTGAGGCAATATTCGGTCCTAGTGTAAAATAATATCAAATACGGGTGATCCAACTTACGTTTTTGCTGTTTTTTGAGTTTGTTTCGGGCGCGAGTATCTTTTGGGGAAACTTTGATTGATTGATTGATTATAGTTTTAAGGCGCCGCAACTGCGCGATTATTGACGCCTGCTTACATACGATACATGAAAAGTAAAACTAAAAACAAAATTTAAGATAGAATAAAAATATTTAAAATAACGAAATACATAAAAGAACAAGAGTACATTAAAAACAATAATAAGTGAATATTAAAAACATCTTAAATTTTTGAGGCCAACCTTCTCAATAAAGGTATGGACTTCATGTCCTGGAGAGAAACACCTCTCTCCCAATGCCAGGGAGAGACGGTAAGCACCGTCCGACCCGCGACACCGGGACAAAAATTGCACACGTAGGTCCCCAAGACTGGGACACTAGACCTGTTCAGAAAACAATTTTTTCCTATTTTTATACCCCCCTGCAAGGTTTCCCATGCTTTTTAACCTGGAAAAGCCGAAAATCACAACCATTTTGAGCTAAAATGTCAGGAACCTTTGCCTCATTGGACCTCAAGATATTAAGCCCGCGACAGTAGAAAAGCGCCTAATTTTGACATCCACATGGGACCCATGTGGATGTCATCTACACTTGCTGCAGATGCTCCTGCAAATGATCTGCAGTTCATGAAGGACATGATGAAGTTCAAGAGAACAGATCCAGAGATTGCTCAGGCAGTGCTACAAAAACTTGAAAACCACAAGTGGTACCTGACACAGGAGGTTGTGCCGTTCGCTCTCTTCGGTAGCAGACTCAGTGACAAAGAGAAGCAGGACATTGCTGCCAAGCTGCACGCCACTGAGAAGCCAGATAGCTTCAGACGAGGGAAACCTATGTTCCCTCAGGTTACAGCCAAGACGACTCTGGCTGATCTAGTTGGTCCAGAGAGTCATCTTCTGCTTGACACCCTTGGCATTGAGTATGACTGGCTTCTGCAACCTGTGCGACATGGCCAAGGAGTGATGACTACAGCAAGGCCCTGGAATATGTCAGCAATGTAAAAGTAGTGAATGACATTGCTGAGCGGGGAGTCAAGATGATGACTGATTTCGCAAACATCATTACCACAGATTCTCAGCAAAAACAGTACCTTCTTCAAACTGTGGAATACAACCGTGAGCGATTTGATAGCTTCAAGAAGCAAACTCTGAAAAAATGACTGTGAAGTGTCCTTCTGACATAGACAATAGAGTTTTCTGCCACTTGAAAATAGTTTTTAGAGTCTTTGTCACACATTTTTTGATGTCTAGATTGTAATATTTATGAAATTTATATGAAATTTTCAGAAAATTTTGCTTTTCTTCTGGATATGATGTCTTTTTTTCTTGAATGTTAATTGGATTGTTTTTTCAGAAATAATATTAAAAATGCTTCAATTTGATACCCAATTTGTTGTTCTATCCCAATTGTAACAAAAGTCTCAGGTGAAAAAAAGTCTGGCGGAAGGCAAAATTAGGCGTTTTTCTACTGTCGCGGGCTTAATATCTTGAGGTCCAATGAGGCAAAAGTTCCTGACATTTTAGCTCAAAATGGTTGTGATTTTCGGCTTTTCCAGGTCAAAAAGCATGGGAAACCTTGCAGGGGGGTATAAAAATAGGAAAAATTTGTTTTCTGAACAGGTCTACTGGGACACTCGACCAGCAAGTGCCGCACAGTTAAGGGGACCAAACAATCATCACAGTAAGGAGGGTGGCCCCCCTCCATGAGGAACCCATGAGTATATAGAGTGTGACCAATACGCAATCGTGCCAAGGCAGTCTCCCATCTCCGGGAGAGACCGCAGTAGCTCCAGTCCTCGATACTTTGGCGGATGGTGCGCAGTTTATTTTGCCCTATAGTAATCCAACGTTCCTGCCAACTGTTGTGAACTGATCTATGGATTGCCGAGCGCAGGTCCGTAGCCGGCACTGCAAAATGTGATAGAGCTGGTCTTCTAGCTGCAGCTTTTGCCAAGGCATCAGCTTCCTCATTACCGGCAACACCTACATGTGCCGGTACCCAACAAAAGCTGACCGTCCGGCCTCGCCTCTTGAGCAGATAAAGCCATTCCAGGATGGCATTGACCAGCGGATGGGGAGAGTTAAAATTACATAGTGATTGAAGAGCACTACAAGAATCACTAAAAATTGTAAAAGAAACATCCGGAAGGGTAAAAATAATCATGAGAGCATATAAAATAGCACTTATTTCAGCCGTAAAAACAGATGAAACACTTGGAAGGCTGACGCCTTTGTTAAACGATAGGAATACGACAGTAAGACAGTAAAGACAGGAATCGAACTCTGATGTGTGCAAAAGTGGTCTAAAAACTGGGCACGCTCAGCCTGAGGAGGTAAAGACCCTTTTGAGAGCGGAAGGCTTTTGCAAAAGGACACTTCTGGGAGAAGCCATGGACCGACTGTCGTAGGCCTATGCGGGCAGATCCGTAAAGCAGGGAAGGATAGCGTCTCCATAATAGCTGTCAATCGGAAACCAAGGGGCTTTGGTAAGCTTTTTCGCCCATGGTAAACTTGCGATCCTGAATCACAAGACACAGCACGGCAAGCTATTGAGTCAGGGAGGCGTTGGAGGCGATACCAACATCTTAACAGGAGGGACTGGCGTTGAAGATCTAATGGGAGGACACCAGCATCCACCAATAGACTTGGGATGGGAGAAGACCTGAACGCCCGGTTGCCAGACGGACACCAGCATGATGTACCGAATCCAGCATCCGCAGTCGAGTGGGTGTGGCAGAGGAGTACACTTCACATCCATATTCAAGCTTTGAAAGGATAAGTGAGCGGTGAAGATAGAGGAGTGTAGCGCGATCAGCCCCCCAGCTGGTGTGCGAGAGAACTTTCAGTAGATCCATGGTCCGGAGACAGTCTTGAGAGCACGAAGGTGAGGTACCCAAGTCAGTCTATTGTCAAAAATGAGTCCTAAAAACCGGGTCTCTTCCCTACATGGTATTCTCTTATCGTAAAGATACAGGTCTGGGTCGGGATGAATCCCACGGGTTCTGCAAAAATGAACCGCTACAGTCTTCGTTGGAGAAAACCGGAAGTCACGATTCGTCGTCCATTCACAAACTTTATCAATAGCAAGTTGAAGTCTTCTCTCTGCAACCGACATCCTGGAAGCAGCAAAAGAGATTGATAAATCATCCACGTATAATGTACTAACAATCCCCTCTGGCAGTACATCAACAATACCATTGATGGCCACAGCGAACAGAGCTACACTCAAGACGCTACCTTGGGGGATGCCACCTGGAAGCGGGTGTTCAGAAGACAGTATGTTGCCAACTCGAACTCTAAGAACCCGGTTGGCTAGGAAACTCTGGAGGATCACAGGCAAACGACCTCTTAGCCCGAACTCATACAGAGATTGCAATATACCGTGTCTCCAAGCCGTGTCGTAAGCCTTTTCAAGGTCGAAAAAGATGGTCACATGGTGTTGTCGAGAGGCGAATGCCCCGCATATGGATGACTCTAAGGAAATAAGCGCTTCCGTAGTAGAGTGATGCTTACGGAATCCACACTGAGAACGGGAGAAAAAGTTTTCCCGTTCCAAAAACCATACCAGTCGACTATTTACCATTTTTTCGAATAACTTACACACACATGAAGTTAGGGATATGGGCCGGAAATTCGTCGGTAGTGAGTGGTCCTTCCCAGGCTTAGGGATCGGGATCACCACCGCCACACCCCAGCTACTTGGGAAGGTTCCTTCAATCCAGATCCTATTATAGATGCTCAACAAGAAATCTAGAGCATCATCTCTTAGATGACAGAGCATCGCATATGGTACATAAATCTTGGCCTGGGAAAGTGTCAGCGCAAACCTTCATGGCTTGAAATAGCTCACGAGGTGTAATAAGAACATTGTAAGATTCCCCGCCTCTGGATGAAAATCTATGCCTCTCTTTTTCAATTCAATTCAATTCAAGTAGTTTATTAGCCATATAAATATATACAAAGCTTGATCATATATACATGGTATATAAACATGGCTAGGCCCCTTGTATGTATAGCTATAAAATGCCTTGCAATGGACTAACATATTTACGTATTATATTTCGACATACCTTTTTATCGATATTTACATAGACATACATACCTAAACATATCAAGACTTGGTTTGTATACAAACCAACAGAAACTCACTCATTATATCTTAATGAAAAAAATACATCTACTGAAGAAACAAAAATAACTCAACATGTATAGATCAATACATATTTACTATATATTTCTTTGTATTTATTTTAAATGTATTCTTATTAACAATATTTGTAATGTTCTCTGGAAGTTCATTCCATTTCATGCATCCGAAATAAGTGACAAATCTTTTATGAGATTCAGTAATTGGAAAAGGTGGTCTAATTTGATGTCTATTTCTTGTGTTTAAGTTATGTATTTGAAAAGCAGTCTGAAGTGAAGCAGAATGAAAGATATTGAATTCGTCATGAAGGAATTTTAGACATTCTAGAACATAAATATCATTTATTTTAAGAATTTTAAAGCTTTTAAATAGCGGAGCTGTGTGTTCATGATAACTAACTTTGCCTAGGGTTCTAATTATCCTTTTTTGAAGCAACTGCAGCGGTTTTATTGTTGTTATATTCGCCATACCCCAGACAACATTGCAATAATGTAAATAAGGATAAATCAACGTGTAATATAAGGTTAGTAATGTTTCAGTGGATAAAATATGCTTTACTTTATGAAGTATGCCTGATGATCTAGCGACTTTATTATGTATATAAGCTATATGATCCTTCCAACTAATGTGTTGGTCTATAAAGTCACCTAGGTATTTAACTGAATTTGATCTTAGTATTACTTCCCCGCACATCTCAATATTTATATTACTGTCCAGACTTTTGTTGCCAGCAAATATCAAATAATTTGTTTTCGCAATATTTAGTTAACCTATCTGCTGATAAACAGGATGAAACAGACTCTAACTCAAAATTTAATGTTCTCGTTAAAAACTCTAAATCTGCTGAAGAATATGTAATGTTAGTGTCGTCGGCAAAAATAATAAATTTCAGTAAATTTGAAGAATTGATAATATCATTGATATATATAAAAAATAACAACGGACCCAATGTTGAACCTTGTGGAACTCCTGTTTTAAGTTCTGTAATCCCTGAGCTTATTTTATTCACAGAAGTGTGTTGTTTTCTTTTGCATAGGTAACTCATAAACCAATTCAGACAGACATCCGTAAGACATCTCTGTTCTTGTCGCAGTTTGTCCCTAGCACTTGGAGACGCAAGGTCTGCCTGCGCCACTCACACAAAATGGGAAGCAAATTCCTCTGCTACAGTCAAGGGATCTGCCACAGGGTCTCCATTAATCGATAGAACTGGAGGGGTGGATGGGATAAACTTCCCCTTCATTTTCCTCACTCTTTGCCAAACCTTGGACACCGGGGTAGATGCACAGATCGTACTTATATAAGCCCTCCAAGAGGAGTGACGAGCCTCTTTCATAACCCGTCGGTATCTAGCTCTTGACCTGTGAAGATATTTTTAGGTCTACTGAAGTTGGCCGCGAGATGTATTGCGTCTCAGCACGGCGGGAGTGACTCCTCGCTGCCGTACAGTCCTGAGTCCACCACGGAACAGGTCGGCGAGAGAAAGATCCAGATGTGCGGGGGATGCTCAGCGAGGCTGCAAAATGGATTCGAGACACAAAGTAATCTACGGCCTCATCCATTGTTGGAAAGTCATCTATATGATGTTAAAAAACACAAGCCTTTTGAAAGCCCTCCCAGTCTGCACTAGAGAGGCACCATTTTGGGAGACATCGGGAAGGGGGCGAGGACACTGCTTTAAGTAGTATGGGATAAGGTCACATTCCCCGAAGAGAATCGGCCACCTCCATGAGAAGTCGAGGGCGATCTGTGGACTGCAGAGTGATAGTCAATAGCAGTCAACCGTGTGGAAAGTTTGTTTCCCGTTACTATTTAATTTGTTGCTTACAT